>SCDY01000566.1:0-54852 GCA_004143825.1 Drosophila micromelanica
GGGTCGGAGATGCCTCCTTCTACCTGTTACATACATTTCAACAAAACCATAATACCCTGTTTCACCCATTTTCAATGGGTTCAGGGTATAAAAAAATAATAAATAAAACCAAAAAAAAAGTATAACAAAAAATTACATTTTTCGATTCTGGCAAAGTCGCCTTTGTCGGTCGCTTGGCGAAACATCGTTTAATTGGAAATTTGTTATTTGGACTCGACGAACTGTGAAATACAACGGGCAAAACTGTCGCGGCAAAGACGCTGCCCAAAAAATCGAAGAAAATAAAACAAAATAAAAAATTAATTTAGAAAAAAAGTTTAGTGGCAACAAAAGGACAAGTAATCAGCGTGGGGCAATTAAAAACCAATAGAAACGCCGAACACAAAGCGCCGCAGAATGAATAGCATTGGCCTGGCCAACAGCAGCTTGCTGGAGCTGGCCAGCAACAGCAGCGGCGACTTGGAGAATGCCACCTTTACTAATACCGAGGAGGAGGCAATTAGGCGCACGGTGCGCTGGCTGGTGCCGCTATTTTTCGGGATTATCGCCGTCTCCGGTTTCTTTGGCAACCTGTTGGTCATCCTGGTCGTGCTGCTGAACAAGAACATGCACTCGACGACGAATCTGCTGATTGTGAACTTGGCCGCCGCGGATCTGCTGTTTGTCATCTTCTGTGTGCCGTTCACGGCCGTCGACTATGTGTCCTCGCACTGGCCCTTTGGCAAGTTGTGGTGTCGCAGTGTCCAGTACTTGATAGTGGTCACCGCATACGCGTCCATCTACACGCTGGTGCTCATGTCCATCGATCGATTTCTGGCCGTTGTCCATCCGATACGTTCGCGCATGCTGCGCACCGAGCAAATCACAAAGATCGCCATCTTCACGCTCTGGGCCGTGGTGCTCATTGTCTCCCTGCCGATTACCTTTGCCCACGATGTGGTGGTAAGTATGAATATGAATATTTGTGTATGTGGGTGTGTGTGTGTGGGTGTGTGTGTAGCTCAGCCTCAGCTTTAGTGCCTGCTGTGCCCGAAATGTGCTGCGAATAACAAAGGCCAGCCAAATTTATTGCTACCCATCATCGGCACCTCGTTAGATGTCCCGATCCGCCGCTCGACGTCAGTTGTTGGCTCTGGCTTTGGCCATAGCCTGCCCACGGATTTTGAATATACATACATTTATAAAATTTTTGTTGATGTTGTGATTTCTTTTGTTTTTATTGAAGTTTATTCTTTGGTTCGCTTAGCGTGTTTATATCGAAAATTCGCGCCTGTTTTGTTTTTGTTACTAATTTCCTATTTTAAATGCATAAATTTTAATTATAGAGCTGATATTGAGCACACCAACGAATATTTTCACAAGCTACAAGTCATATGGCCAATACCATCTCTCTCCATCTCTTCGTCTCCATATGCGCTTCATCCATTTACAATATGCAATCTTAAGTTTTTGCTCAATCAAAAAAAAAAAAAAAAAATTATTCGTTCTATCGTTGATTACGGACAGACAGGCGGTTGTACAAGCTGGGCATACGGTGCGTATGATATATCTGTGTCCTTGATACTGGAACTGATCTGGACTGCGCATTTAACGTTCGGGCTCGCCATCATTTATACCATTGTTCCATTTATCCATTTGGCATTAGGGCGTTAATGTTTTTATGATCAATGCGCTGGGTGCGAAGAACAAGTTAATTGTTTAATAAGCGCCGCAGCAACAACAAAAAGTTTACGGCCAACATTTTTGTTTAGCTTAACTTTTATGTGCTCGCAATCAAATTAATTGAATTTCTTTATATATATTTTTAAAAATTTAACTTTTTCCTTTTCTAATTATTTTGCAATGTATTCCATATGTCAAGTATTTATTAATTCAATGACAAATTGTTCAATAAATATTCTTAGATTTTGTGCATGGTAAATATAAAGTGTAAAAATAATTATTTGTACATATTTTAGAAATCATATGTACATATCTTAATCAGTATTAATCAGCATATGTGTACGCGTCGATATCAAATGCAAAGTTGGCTTTTATTAACGCAATCAGTGGGAATCTCGTCAATATAGTCAGCTGTATCATATGCTCGCCCATCCGCCATAAAATCGAAAAAAAAGTGGAAGCAATAAAATGTTCACATAATGGCAAGCATAAGCAGCCCCCTGATTTGATACCATTTCTACCATAAATATTAAACTGATCCACGCAAAAGTTTCCACTGCGTAAACAAGCAAATAAGATAGAAATTTAAATGCTCATTGAACTTGGGTATTAACGAACGCAAAACGGACTTGTACTCATTTAACTTACGCTGCCTAACTGCTTTTAATCGCATAAATTATGTTTGGAAAAGCCTAATCGGCTTATTAGATGGAAATGTCTTAAAAGCTTTTATTTTTCTTGTCAATACTCGAACCAGGTTCATTAGCCAAAAACGAGGCGATGTTACGAAACACGTATCTAGTCTCGTCTAGGGTGTGTGTGTGTGTGTTTGTGTGTGTGGGGGGTTTTGTTTTTCGTACGTGTTAATGTGAATAGGCTGATGCCCATTCATAATCGAATATTCGCCCGCAATTAAACGTATCTTATCGCCGTTGGCGTCTTTATAAATGAAATTGACCATTTGCTGTGCAATCGCTTTTGTTTTTGTTGTTGTTGTTGGTTTTGTGTTATTGTTACTTGATATTTTATTAAATAGAATTTCACGCTCTTTTTTTTCTCGCCCGTCGCATTTGTTGTTTTTGTTCTTGTTTGTGTTTGCTTGGCCTCAGGATTAAGTTGGCCCAAATTGAATATTTATGTGTGTGTGTGTCGATAACACACACGGACACACTGTGCGTGTGTGTAAACAAATGCGATAAAATGGCATATAATTAACTCATGTTTGATCAACATGTTAATTAACAGTTAGCTATTAATTATATTCATATTACATACTGTTATCTATTGTCTACACAAAACAAAAAATAACAAATAATAATAATAACAATAACAGATGCGTCTCTGTTCATAATCTATGTGCTTTCTCTGTGTATCAATATATATTTGACCAGACTGTATACTATTGTATATATATAGAAAATATGGCCATAAATACGCGGCACTGCTTGAATTTTTTGGCATATGCCCGTCGAAATATCTACATTAAATATAGATATATCATGGCATTGATTGACAGCTGTTTGTGCGCTATCTCAGCAGCCACTTGAGTTGGGTCAGTTTTTTCTTGTTGTTGCTGTTGTTGTTATTTGCCTCTTTGACAACAACTTTGCAACACTTTGAACAACAAAATCACATTAAAGGGTAATGTCATATTATTGTTGTTAAGTTATTCGGAAACATGAAAACCCAATTCAAATACACACACATCTTACACTTGGAGAAAATTAGATTAAAAATAGTCTTATACCTGAGATTGAATTGTGTATATCTTATGCGTATTTCAAGAATTTGATTTTTATTTAAGTTTAACACAGGCATTTTTTATGCATGTGGAAAAGAAAATTTATGTAAAATTGAGATCTAGAAACCACTTTCAGCTCCTTGGCCAACATTTTGGAGCATTCTTTGGCCGCTTGAGCCAACAACAATGACAACAACAAAAGAGGCTATTAATATGTGTTCTTCGTGTGCATTTTTCAGGAGTTTTTAATAGTATTTTCTTTATAAATATTAACAAATCGCTGCGACTGCGCTGGCGGCAATTGTAAACAAAATTGTAAACAAAACGCGTGCTGAATAATTTTTACGATATGCGAAGCCAGTTTATGACCCTATTGACAGACAGGGTCAGAGGTCGGTGGCAGTACGGGGGGGCCAAATAGTGAGTGCGTCATGTGAAGAGGCAAATATGTTATCCACCTGTCACAGACAGTCTCTAGGGTGCAGATTGTGTGTGTGTGTGTGTGTGTTTTAGTTATGCAAACTATTTGCACGCTTTTGTTTTGCTTTTTATCCAACTGCTATTTAGCTTATTTATGAATGTGAAAGCCATGAAACTGTCAGGCCACATGACGTATGCGTAATATTTTCTATTTTGTTTTTTATTTGCTGCAGGTTGACTATGATAAACGGAGTAACACCACCTACAAAATGTGCCGCTTTATCGACAACGATGTCGTCGATCTGAGCACCTTCCAGGTGAGCTTCTTCATCAGCTCCTACCTGCTGCCCCTGATCGTCATCACCGGCTTGTATGTGCGCATGATCATGCGCCTCTGGCGCCAGGGCAGCGGCGTGCGCATGTCCAAGGAGTCGCAACGGGGTCGCAAGCGGGTCACCCGCCTGGTCGTGGTCGTCGTCATTGCCTTCGCCTCCCTCTGGCTGCCCGTGCAGGTGAGTAAGGCCTGCATATACCCTGATCTAACTTAACTTATAATAATTAATATTAAACGCAAAAACCTATTGAGTTTTGACACTGTTGTGAGAATTGAAAGTCAAGTAAAAATTTTTTTATTTAAATTTTATATTTTTAAAGCAGATTTTAATTCTGATTCTGCAATTGGGGCGCGGGTAAAATTAAAATTATGAGATTTTAAATTTTTAAAACGAAAGTTTTTGAAAAGTTTGTAACGAGATAAAGCTCAAAAAAATACGACAAAAGTTTCTTCAAATTATTGCATTCCTTTTAGATGTATTTACAAAAAATGAAACAAATCTTGAAGAAAATACCAGCCAAAATACCAGCATTTTTTGAATACTTAAAATGTAATCTGAAGCAACTATTATTTATATATAATTTATGTCTGAATATCTCTATTTTAATTTTTTTTAATAAATATTTAAATATATTAATACTTTCATTTTTATTATTTAATTTCCATTTAGCTAATTTTATTGCTTAAAGCTCTGGATATGTACGACATCACTATGTTTACGGTGATCCTACAGATAGTGGCCCATACCATGGCCTATACCAGCTCCTGCATCAATCCGCTGCTATATGCTTTCCTCTCTGAAAATTTTCGCAAGGCCTTCTACAAGGTGAGTGATGCAAGGTTTGCCAAGGCTATCGGCCTATTGTTAACTACTTCAATTGCATTGTTTCTTCAATACTTTGTTTGTTGCCAATTGAAACAATTCGAAGCGCATGGTTTGCCTGTATCCATATTGCTGTTTTTGTTTTTTTTTTGTCATACTTATATCGTATGGCTTTATAAGTGGCCGCTCTCGACCCAGTTTTGCGTTTTCACAGTGATTTATAAAGTGTTTCCGCTTCGCCCAGCGTGATTTTCCGTGCAGCTGCTGGAACGTCAGGTATTTGATTTAAACTCAAATGTGTTTTTAATTTCTCAAATGTTTTTCACCAATAATTCCATGAAATTATTTAACCTGCAAACACGCAGACAGACGGATGAACAGTGGGTAAAAACACATAAAATAATATTAGAAAAACGCGCGCAATTCCCAAACATTTGCCAGCCAGTAGGCGAGCCTTAATGAGCTAAGTGCGAAAAACGCGCATACGCCGTGTGGGACGCGGCAAACAATTGCGTTATAAATACCAAAAAGCAATTTTACAGCGGAAAATTAAGAAAATCATAAAATTTTCAAAACAAGCCCGGGCTAATCAAATTAAATCAAATCCGTTTTGTTTAGCAACGATTTCTATTTTTAGTTCCTGTGTACTGCAAGCTTTCGAGATGAATGTTTGGCATTAGCATTAAGTGTGCTATTTTGAATGATGGAATTTCAAATATGAGTCAGAAGCAATTGCAACAAATTAGCAGGGCGTTAGGACCAAACGCAGATGTTGTCTATTTTGGTTACTTCGGCACTTTATGCAAATTGAAGAGCTTCGTTGACATCTAAATGCCCACGTGGCCACAGCTCGTGACTGGGCTGGACTGACTGGACGGACTGGCTGCTGCTGCTCGGGAATAGAATGCACGGCAGCTCATTCCAATTCAACTCACTTGCGGCGCCCATTAATTCTTTTTGGTCAGTGGCCATTTACATAAGTACAAAACGTAAGGAAAAATCAAAATAAAACCGAATTCATAGCCGCATTCCACTGGGGAGTACGGGGCAGCGTGGGAGCTGCGACTATGCTTACTTACTTTTAATTACTTTAGGGACAGCGGACAGATGGACAGACCGTCGGCAGAACCATCGATGGGATCGGTGCCGTCGCATTTTCTCTACCACATTTCCTTTCAATCATTTGTGTGGCCTAATTTTAATATTTTAATTTGCTTTGTTGTTGCTGCGGTTGCTGCCGGCTTCAGTTTTTCCATTTTGCGTAAATTCCTCGACTCGGTACTTTGCATATAAATTGCCGTTCGCCCGACGGTTCCGCGCCCCTCTTGCTAATTGATGTGTTTGTCAAGTCATTAAATTAGATTAATTACATTAATTAAATTGCTGCGTTGTCACTTGCTATTGTTTTTGCTGCTCTTCGACTGGAAGCGTGTGTTAAATTTATTTATATTTATTTACATATTTGTATTTACATCGATTTTTATTGCGCTTTAAGTCCTTGTCTAGGCTGGTTAATTGCTCAAGTGACGGCCCAACCATTAAACAGTTTTTTCTTATTTTTATTAATATTATTATGTTATATTATCGCAAACCCGACTTAATTCAATAATATAAGATACGCTTTTATTATTGAATCAGATTAAAAGGCCTCAAAGATAAGCGATATTGTGTATGTAAATATTCGTTCTTGTTAAGTCTCAAATATTTCAGTATGATTTTTTTTCACGAAATTTGTAAGATAAAACATATTTTATATAGCAAATTTGTAATATTTTTTTATTGAATACTAGATAATAAATTTGCTGCATGTTTGCCTGTAAATTGAAATAAATTCTTTAATATTTGTTCTTTGTAGAGTATGTGATAATAAATATTAATAATGTGTGCTAATGGTGTTTAGAATTCAATTATTTACAATTAATTTAATCTTCTTATAAATACAATTTAAATACATTATACTTTGGTATATCACATTTTAAAAAAGACATCACATTAAATATCATAAAATTAATATTCACATCAGATTAATAATCACATAAAACAAGCTGTAACATTTGCTTTTGTCTAAAGAACTGCCCTATGATAATTTATATTGATTTATGTATTATAATATTTCATGTTTAATCCGTGCAGCATTCTGAAAGCATTAATTCCAACTTGCTGTTTGTATAATCAATATCAATGTAAAGAGATTTGGATGTAAAAAAATATTCAAATTTGGTGTCTGACTGGGTGAGCGAATATTCGATAATTCTCGTAAATGAAAACAGTGTATGCGCCATAATCAAATAACGAACCGCAGATACAGGTGTACACACACACACACACACACACACACACACACACACACACACACGCACACAGATAATGCATTTGGCAATGGTTGAGAGTCGACGGAGCCCCCAAAAACCCGTAACTTATTTCCCTTGAGCGATTGCATGGAAATGCCGAAGACTGTGCGAATGATGTTGTTGTTGTTGTTGTTGTTATTCTTAGTGCTGTTGCGGTTGATGTTGCTCCTGTTGTTGTTATTCCTATGATGGCGCACTAATCAACAATTTCGGACGGTTCAATCAGAGCACAAATTCATAAATCATTTATATGCAAACGCCCAATGGAATACGATGAAAGGGGGAGGGGGTGGCAAAGGGACAACGGCGCCCCCCCCCCCAGATAAACTGTGGGCATTTCAACACCTCAAACCAGCTAAATAATTGAATATTGGATCAAATCTAATCATTCAAATGCAAAGCCACAGCCTCTGGCCTCTGCCTGATGGGGGAATTGCTAAAGCGGCGACCTGGTTCCGTTTGGGTCTGCCATGCAACCAAGAACACACCATTAATCAAACATTTTTGGCACAATTTACTGTCGTTATTTTATGTATTTCTCGCATTAACTTACGACCCAACATTTCTTGCATTTCATCCAACAACTCTCTGTAGGCCATTAACTGCTCCAATCGCTACCAGAATTACACACCTGATTTGCCGCCGCCGCGGAAGACGTCCTGCGCCCGCACTTCCACAACGGGCTTCTGACGTCCCAAATTGACGACAGTCAAAGATCGGCGGCAACAGTCCCAACAATAAATTTAACAGGAAATGCGTCCCAAAAGATTGACCGACAGCAGCAGCTAGAGCTGGAGCTAGAGCTGGAGCTAGAGCTGGAGCGGGAACTGGAGCTGGAGCTGGAGCGGAATCTGGCAGATTGATTGCCTTGTGGCAGCCAGAAGCGGCTGGGACGCGGCCAACCGGCTAAATGCGGGCAATTATGGGGCTGACCATGTGCCGTTAATTAAAGACCGATACAGAAATGAAAGGATGCACAAGTTTATATAACCAACAATAAAGTAAAATTCCGATCAAACCAAGAACCAAAGAAAAATCGCTGAAGGCGCCAAATCCTGTCACAATATACATGTATTTCTGTGAATTACTTAAAGACCGATATACAAATGAAAAGGATCTAAAAGTTCATAAAAACAACAGAAAATTAAAGCTCCGTTCAAACCAAAAACCAAAGTAAGCGCTTAATCCTATTACAATATATATTTATATGACTTGCTTAAATATCAATACATAGATGAAGGGATCCACAACTTTATAAAAAGCACAAACCAAGATCAAACCAAGAACCAAAATAATTGCTGAAATCATATATATGTATATGTGTATATTTGCCAGTTGACGTGAGACAATAATTAAAGACCGATACTCAAATGAGAGGACCCACAAATTTATATAATCAAAAACAATATAGTAAAATTTCGATCAAACCAAAGAAAATCGCTAAAAGCGGAAAATCCAACCACAATATATATTTATATGACTTACTTAAAGACCGATACACAGATGAAAGGGTCCAAAACTTTATAAAAAGAACAGAATAGTACAATTTTGATCAAAACCAAGAACCAAAATACTCGCTGAAGGCGCCAAATCCTATCACAATATATATTTATAAGAATTACTTAAAAATCGATACAGAGAAGAAAGTATCCAAAAATGTATAAAATCAAAAACAATATAGTAAAATTCCGATCAAATCAAGAAAAATTGTTATAAGCGCCAAATCTAATCAGAATAAATATTTATATGAATTACTTAAAGACCGATACAATACAATACAATAAAATATAGTAAGATTCCAATCAGAATATTTATGTATATGTGTCTATTATATTTATTTGCCAGTTGACATGAGACATTAATTAAAGACCGATACACAGATGAAAGAACCCACAAGTTTATAAAAACAACAGAATAGTACAATTCTGATTAAACGAAGAACCAAAGAAAAATTGCTGAAAATATATATGTATATATAGGTGCCGGTTGGCTATTGTAACTGTCTATTAACGTTTATTTTTGGGGGCCACGCGCACCGAAGCGGCGTCAATATAAACAAAACTGTTAATTGCGTTCCGTTATGTTAATTCAATGTAAACAATAAATATATAAACAAAAATACTCTGCTTCAGTCTTTTTTTCTGTTAAGCACTTGCAATAACTTTAAGCGTCACAAAGTGGCCGGAAAATTTTCTGGTTGCTGCTGGCGTTTAATTGTCTATGAAATCATGTGGAAAACGTGAAATTGGAATACTTGTGATATTTTCGATAATGCATGGCGCCGCCGGCGTTGCCGCCCATTTCAAACACACTCACACACACACTCTCTAGAATCAGTCGCAAAGTTGAGTTTTCAAACGCAGCAAGTTGACAACGTTCCGTGTGTGCATTAATTTATGCAAGTCATTCAGGCATTTATTTATTCTAGGCTCGCCGGAAACCACGACTGAAAAGTGCTTTCTCAAGTCGCATTTTCGGGTGAGTGCATAAAATTATTAGAGATGAACTTGTATTCACATCAAACGATCACAAACAAAAATTAATTTAAAAAAATAACAAATTCGTGTATACTGGGTATATTATATCTTTCCATAAACATGCATTAATAATTATTAATTTTGTATTGTTTTTTTTGTTGTTTCTCCATTTAACAGTATGTCTGTGTTCTATTTTAATAAGCATATTGAGCTATTGCATAAAATAAATAACAAATTATTCGCCGGAATTTACTATAAGAAAAAGTGAATAAATTATTCTAAGATTATTTTTTGATGCAATCTTAAATTTAATTTTTTTTAAATTTGTTTTTTTATCAAAAAATTGTGTCGCGAATTAACACACGACAGCACAACTGATTAATAAGCACTCAGGCGAAAACTTTGGCCCATACTCCAGCTTAAACTGGCTTAAAGCTGCCTTTGGCATCTTTAAGTTTTTTCCTCTATTTGGCCGTATTTTGGTCAAGTTTTGCACACGTTTTGATTGCATTCATGGAGCTGAATTAATTATGCAGCGTTCGTCTTGTGTTCCGTGTATTGGGTACGCTTTTTGGGCGAAAAGCGAGGTGCGAAAAGCGAAAGTCGGAAGACGGAAAGCGGGGGGCGAAAGACGAAAGGCAAACGGAAATCGAGCTGTTCGCAGTTTTGCATAATTTATTCCAGTTTTAATAAGCGTGCGCGCGTCCAGCGGACGGCACAACAACTTGAGGCGTTGATTTTTACACACGCCATTGTCTGCCCGTGGGCGTGGCCAATGTCGAGACGCTGTTATGCGAAGGTGGCGTAATTAAGGCGTATCAGTTGCTGACAGGCGTCACTTCATCGCGCTGCCAATGTAATTAAAATTTCAAATTAGCTCCTCAAAGCTGTTACAGGCAAGCAAAAAGCAGGTGTTGTTCATTAGATAATATGATGCCACCTCGCTACCTTTCATGTCAGCCTAACTTTGTGTGTGGGTGTGAGTATTTTGTGTCCTATACTCATCAATTCAGATTAATATTATTTGGAGTGAATATATAGTATGTAAGCTAAGAGAAAAAAAACAGGAATTTTGTATTTCAATCAAGCGCAGCATAATTCTTAAACGGATATTTCTTAAAAATTTCATACAAAATTCTTATTTTAAAACTGTTTATTTTTTATAACTTATATTTCAATTTATTTTATTTTAAATTGATCTAAATAATATCTTTTACGAAATAGGCAATTTATTCAGATTAAAAAATTTTCTCTTTAATAGTACCGTAATATTTTGAACGTTTTCCTGTAAAAATGACAAATTCTAAATATAGCTTAACAGTATTTATAGTACACAGTTAATAGAGTATATTAACAAGCATTAAACAAAACTAATTTTGCTATTAGGATTTGATTTAAGCCTAAAGATAATTATATTAACAGCATATGCGAGGAGTGTGTGAATATCTGATTGTGCGTGTGTGTTTGAGGGTGTTTGTTCAATGGACCAAAACTATTGGTTCCATTAAGGCGCACGCTTCAGTGGACACATTCTGGTGGCCAACGTGGGAATTTCTTAGCCAAGTCATGCCAGAGCCCGAGCAAATATCTAAACAATAACGGTGCCAACACCGCCAACAACAATGGCAACAATGTTATCATCATAACAATAATCATAATCATAACTGTGAGTGTAACAGTTGTTGTTGTGTGCATGTGTGTGAGACGTTGGGCATTAAAAAATTGTAGCATACTTTTGTGCAGGTCTGCATACAAAGCAGCTAAAACGTAATGGAATGAAACAGCCACACTACTGACCTAGTCATAACAGCAAGAGCGAGAGAGAGCGAGCCAAAGAGAGAGTGTGTGCATCGGCAACTTTAAGAGCATCCATTGACAAAGAGCGCAACTCCGAAAAGTGGTGAGTTTCGGCCCTGTGCGATTTAACAGCGACGAAGAGAGCGCAACAGCTTCGCAACGCTGGCAATGGAACGGAACACTCGGCTGGCGTTGGCAATGGGAACAGGAACAGGAACAGGCGCAGGTCATGGTAGGTCTGGCACACCTGATTCAGTGTTGTGGGGCGCGCTGTTCGGTCAGTCGTTTGCGCCACATAAATTGGCAGCAGGCGGTGGGCCAGCTGGCGACAATCTGTGCCCGCGCCCGTTACGGCCATTTGGCCAAATGAAGCGTAACCAAATGCTGATAGCCCAAATGTTGCAGTTTATGGCCAAAGCGACGGCCAAATTGCCTCTTGGCGTGTCGCATAATCGCGACAATGGCAACAGCAAAGGACATTGTCTTTACACAACACCCGCACACACCTCACACACACCCCTCCCGCACACTGTTACATGTTGTGCTCGATTGCATAAGGCGTTTTGGGCCAGCAAAAAACGACTTTACACTTCATTTTTAAGCACTTCTTCTCGATTTGCGCTCAACTGGCAGGATTTCCGGCTTGCAGTACACACAAACACACACAAACACACGCACACACACGCACTTTATTTGTACGCTTGCAGCAAAAAGTTGATCTACCAATTTTTAGACACAAATACAATCAAAAGGCTATCAGTGTATGTGTAACTTTTATAAGTCACAAAATTGCGGAAAATCTTATTCCTTCGCTTCAATCTAAAATACTTGTCGCAAGGGGTATATTAGCTGAGATATAGTATTTGCTTTAAGTGGAAGTGAACTTTTTTTAATCTGGCTGTTAACAGGTTTGAAAAATACGCTTTATAATATTTTTAAAACCACAAAAAAATACCTAGAGGGATGATAGTTTAAGTTCAAGCACTTGTATTTTTTTTTAGAGTAATTATAAATCTTTATTTTCCAGCACGAAAACCTTTTTTGTTACATAGAAATATTTTCTAAGATACAATAACTAATAATAAAAACAATTTTTTTGTCGTTTTTTTGAGCAACAGAGCAGTTCAAGAACATTACGAGTATATAAGGTTTAAGCTTTTTGCAGTGTATCTGCCTGTCGCTTGTACTCAATTCTTGAAAAACTTACCTTTTTCTGTAGCCAACAAGTTTTGCGATACTTTTGAGTGACATAGATGCAGAAGAAGCAGCACCACAAGCACTAACAGGTAAGAGTGCAAAAGTTCTAAAAAGATTTGGTACACAATTTAAATGGCAAAAAAAAAAGGTAAGAACAGTTTTGCTGAAAAAACCCAACTGCTGCAGAAAAATTGCCTAGGCCTAAAGACCGAGCTTAATAAAGAAAAAGACACAACACGTTTGATAATTTTTCAATAATTATTATTTTATTAATAAATCAATTTTAAGACTTTGAACAAATACGTTGGAGTTACAATTGGAATATAAGTTGATCGCTGGTTAAATAGGTTTGGGGTTATTCTTACAACAATTTTGCGTAATGGAATTTTTAATTACATGAACTAGCAATTGATTAAGCCGCATACTAATGACTACTATCTGGCTCTTCGCTCAGCAGCCTCGTAGTACATAACATGAAAAACTTTGCGGAAAACCGACAAGAACACAATTTTCTAAAAGGAGGCGGAGAGCATCTCAGAAATTAATTGCGAGTCGTTAAAGTTTCGAGCGGGCAACGGGAGGGGGGCGTGGTGGCAATAATTTAAATATTAGTTACACATAATGTAAACCATAAATTAATTTTGAATTCGCAAACTATTAAAGAAGTTTCGCCCGGCGAGGACGACAACGAACACGAGGAGGAGCAGAAGGAGGAGGGGGAGCAGGTGAAGGAATGGGAGGTGAAGGAGAACATCCGTCTGAACTTTGTTAGCGCCAGCAAATGGCGAGCAGTGCAATTAGTTATTCACGCTTGCGCTTCTCCTAGACGCAAGTTTTGGCCAAATCCGTTTGCAGAATCCTTTGGGGCGGGATGTTCGCTCTTTTCCGATTTTCGGGGGCTGAGGTGGGGGTGGTGCTGTTCGTTCCGCCGCATCAGCAGCTAGCCGAGGCGCTGCAACATCGTGGCATAGACCTGGCGCTGCTCGTAGTTCCTGAAGGCCTCGCGAAAGCGCAGCTTCTGCTCGCCACTCAATTTCGCATGGAAATCTTGTGCAGCTGTCACGAACAATGCGATTTCGTGTTGACCCAATTTCCGCGCTGGCAACACCGCAGCGCCGGCGGCCGTCAAGACGCCACCGCAGGCGGATGCAGCACCGATGCCGAGCACCAGCGGAAATAGTTTAATCAAATGCAGATTTATGGAAGCGGATAAAAAGATGACGCTCAGACCCCAGACACCCTGCTCCTCCGGCCGGGCCAAAAACGTTGGCAGCGTGCAGATCAGCCAGTCCTGCAGCATCTGCAGGAACGACGAGTCAATAGCCGACCGAAACACCTGCAAGAGCACGTAGACCAAATTGGAACAAAGAACGAGAAAAGCGTTAGCTAAAACAAAGCGCAACAAATTTTGTTCATTATAAAAGTGCAACAATAACGAACAGCAGAGTCTGTTCCATCTTCGGTGTACCGAATCGCAAACACCCTGTTCCTCTGTGATTAATTTTTTATTTATATTTTTTTTTTATTTTGTTGTTGAGGCAGCAAACAGGATGCAGGATACTCTTTTAACACCATTAATATTTTCTATACTTAGTTAATTGTAATTCAACATTTTATATATGATTATTTTAGGAACTCAGAAACTCAATTCTGAACAGATAGTTTTTATATGGCAACAACATATATGATATGATTGGCCGATGCTTATAAGATTTTGTTAATTTTGGGAACTTTATTGTATATATTTATATATTATAATTTTATATTTCTAAAAAATGTAAGAAATAGTGCTCAAAATTTTTTTAAATTTTTAATAAAAATGTTCCAAACTGAGAGAGCATAATTAACTTTACAAAAAAAATTTTTTAATAGAATATTTCAATGAAAATGTAAGTTTTCTATTTAATGCGAGTTTTGAAAATTAAACTATTTTTGTTTCGAGTGGACAGACAGATGCCGAATATTTACTTATTTTGTGTGCTCCCAGATATTTCCTTTTATGCGTTGCACGCGACGTAGCTAAAATTATAAATACCCTTAGCAAGGGTATAGAAAGGTGTGCTGCACATTTTGTGGCAGGGCTGGCCTAATGAAATTCCGCAGCTCGCTTCAGTTGGTCGGGTTAGTTAACTTGCCCCAAATGACAGTGCAATTTGTGCTTGAAGCCAGTTGCTGCCGCTGCTGCTGCCCCGCACAAAGCGGAGGCAAGTCCAAAACTGCTGGTATTTGCTTTTACTTTTCTTCTTGTTTTTTCTTATTAATTTCCCTGCACACACACACACACATACACACACGCACACCCGCTGTGCAACCTTGAACCTAATGAAAAAATTTTATGACACCACAGTGGATGCCGCTCGCACTGACCCACATAGTTGTTGCGAACGTTTTTGGTCTGGCCTGGCCTGTTCAGGGGCCAAGCTGTAGCCATGAATTCCATTAATTTTCCAGCTGCCAACAAATACCGAGCACACACACACACACACACAGAAACACCACCACACAAGCTGGCCACCGAGAACTGAAGGGGCAACTATTTTACCCTTTCGCCCAAATATTATAGGTGCACTTGCTTCGCACCAGAGTCCAACCACAGCCGCAGAGCCCCATAAAGCTGCCCAAAGCAACCTCAAAGACACACAACACACACACACACACACACACAGGTAGACACATGCACGTCTAGATGCGTGCTGGGAAAGAGCTTGGCGATGTCTTTGCCGTTTGGTAGCTGAGCTCAACGGAGCTCAACTTGACCAGAGGACCAACAGATTTGGCCGCACACTTACCTGATATACAATCGTGGCTATAACATCGCCATGTGGCTGATTTATGGCGAGGAACTCCTTTATGACCTTCGTCAATATTTCATTTGGCGGCACTAAATCACGTATAATTTGGCACAGAACCTGTCCATAAATCCAGGCGGCGTCTCGACTCGATGATTTAATACAATGCAAAAGTATATCGACTTTATCGCTCTGGAGCGCGATTATCTCCGGATCATCCTGGACAATGCCATTCGATAGCTCGGTATTCTCCAGCTGGGTGGCGGATCCTGCAAGCAACGAAGACGATCAAACAGCTAATGAGATATATGTATGTGATATTAATTTAAAATAGTGAATAATATAAAACGAAACTTAACAATTAATTAGTTAACTTCTGCTTGCGGCCAACGACAGCATCAGCATTAACGTGCACGTTAACATCAGCGTCAAAGTCAACATCAATGCTTAAACTTCCGACAGGACACACATAAATTTACATTTAAATTTTATGGATACTTCACGGGTTGCTTTGGCAGCTCCTCTGTGGAAGAGCTATCCACAACCAGACAACTTGACGCGTCTGGCTCTCAATATACACATTCTAAAGGAGTGTATGTGTGTGTGTTTGTGTGTGTGTATCTGGATTCGTTTTTGTAATCGTGTTGTTGTTTACCAAAGTTTATTTGTTTGTTTTTCTATGCTGCACAGCAAAAGAGAAGAGTTCAGCTGCAGACCGTTATAGATCCATTGAATTATTTAAAAGAACACCTTTCAAAAGTATACCCTGTAATGAGTTATTGAGTAATGACAGTTTTATTTCCCAAAAAAATAAAATAACACATTCGATGCATTCGCGTTCCAGATATTATGTATGGATTTATATTAATATTATATTTATATGAATTTAATAAATAATAAATTCATATAATCAATTTCCCATAGTCAGGTGCGTATCCTTTTTGTTTGTTTAATTTACATACCCCTTCAACAACTTTACAGAGCATAAAACAAACGCTTTAAACATTGTGTTCAGGCTTTAATCTATAGCTTATTAAAATCCCATTTTAAAGCAAATTTTAAGCAAAATACGAAATGTTGCAGATGCCTTAAAATAGCTCAGACCCAAATGGGAAACCCTCCCATGGATATTGGATTTATTCGATTGATTCCTAGCTGAAATCGGAGCTGCGAACTGTGAAAATTAATGTGCGTAGAATTTGCTTCAGAGGTGAGAAATGTTGTCGGCTTTGCATTGAAAGCGAAAAGCTGTCCACGAACTTTGCCCTACAGTTGCTGCAGGTGTGTGTGTGTGTGTGTGTGAGTGTGTGTGTGTGTGTGTGTGTGAGTGTGTGGCATGTATTTTGTGTGTGGCAGCACTAAGTCCTGGCAGCCTCTTGTGGCTGCATTTGGCTTTGGCGTGCGTGAATTATTTACAATGCGCGCGCTTGGCCAGCGCAACTTTGGCCTTTTGCTGGAAATTGTGGCTGTTGCTGTTGCCAATTTAACTATTGTAGTTGTTACTGTTGCTAAGTTCTGAGCCACAATTATGCGCGCCAAAAATACCGTGAGGAAAGCAAATGTAAAAACCAAAAAAAAAACCCCCAATAAATGCTAACAAACTGTAAAATTCGTTTAAAGAGGAACGAAAAAAAAAATATTAAAAAAAGATTCGTGGCGCCTGTCCTGGCCCTTAAGGGACGCCCAATATAGTCGCAAATATTTACTATTGCGTAGTGCTCGCCGAAAAGGCGGCTATTTTTGTACTTCTAGTGCCTTTGTGGGCGTGCATTGTCGTCTTCTGCCTTTGTTTTTTATTTCTGTTGATGTTGTTTTTGCGCAGCCAAACGCTTTAATAAACCAGGCTAACGAACGATCGCAACGAAAAAAAGGACCGCTACGCAATGGCAGAAAAGGGCCTAAATATTTCCGCCTCCAAACTACTCTGAAGGGGGAGGGAGCCCGCACAAACATTGACATTTTTCAAAGGATTTGCATGCTGTGCGCATTTGCCAAGGACCCGCGCATTCCGACTGACAAAGTGCAAGGAAAATACATGGAGATTGCGTGCGAGCGAACTGCGGACTGGGCAGCGCATCCTGTGCCGCATCCTGTGCCATAGCTATGCACATGGCTTTCCATCGTTTTGGCCAAAAAGCTGCTGCAGCCTGAACAGCTAAACTTCCAGTTTAAAGTTGTGACAGAAAGCAAAAAACGATAAAAAAACAAACAAAATAAAAACCAAGCTAACGAGAGAGAGATGCGCCAAAGGGGGGAAGGGGGAGTGGCAAGCTTTAGTCTGTTGGCTGTAAAGGAAAACACAACTAAACGATTTTCAGCTAAGCCAATTGACCAAAAAACACGTTTTAAAGCCGCTACGGCGACGATTATCAAGTCAAAAATGGCCGAAACAAAGATAATATTTAATGCCAGCTGTGGATCGGGCCATAAACGCTGTTGTTGTTTAAAGATAAGTGCGCACTAATAAACAGGGGGCAAGGGGAAAACAAACGCTTAAATACCCTTGCAGAAATAAATATGACAAACGCTTAGATACTCTTGCACAAATAAATGTGTATGTATTTTATATAAATAAAAAAAGAAATATTTCTCTTCTTTGTTGGGCCGCACATTTATATACTATAGTGTTTCAATTTCAATAAGATTTGGCTTCTAGCTTGAGAAGAGACACAAGAATTATATATTCAAATCAGGTACAAGCGTTGGCCATGAGAAAATATCTAAACTTAAAAACAACATTTTTACATAAATCTAAATCTAATCTTTTTAATAAATTTAAATCTCTGATAAAAAAGAAACAACTAAAATTCAGAACTTTTCACTTACTTTAAGTAGAAAGTTGATTGAAATGGCTTATTTCAACATTTAATTTACATTTAAGCAATAAATAAAAAAATTAAAATTAAAATTAATTAAATTAAAAAATTACAAAAAGGATCTCCCAATTCGATCAATTCAATGATACGAATTCAATCTTGAATGCAATATTCTTGCTTTATGTTTCGGGCGCTGTAACACATTGTATAACAAATGTATAATACCCTTTGGCAAGCGTAAAGCAACAACAACTGAACTGTTCACCAAAGAGCCGCTTGGTAATATTTCAGCATTTAAAAAGGAGCTTATTTGGAAAGCGAGAGGGCAGCTGGGGAGGAATACGGCTGCCTGTGTGTTGGAGTGTCAAACACTTCTCAACGCCCGTAATTGGGCCAAAATAGCGCTAATAACTGCAAGTAGAGAAATAATTGTTGGCCTGCCAGCCAACTGACCAACTGGCCAGCAAAAGTAGCAATTACCCGAGCATGTTCTTACACAGACAGACAGACAGACAGACGAACGCACACGCACAGTCATGGCCAAAATAGCCAGCAAACAAACCGTTGACCCAACACTGAGCAAGGGTAGCAAACAAATGAACACTGGCTCATTGACTTTTGGCCAGTGGAACAGTCGACGAGTTGACCTTAAGCCAAGTTTTTTTTTACATATATGTACATATATTCTTATACTATTTCATCTCAACAATGTGATTACTATCAATTTATTTTCAAGTTTTAAAACGGATTATATTTATATATATAGTTATAATTAGAGACCTGAATACATTCAAAGTAAAATATTTACCTCGAAAGTGTTTTTGTTTTTTTTTTCACAAAATATTTTGTATTCATTTCAATTTTTGGGAATTTTTATATTCGTGCCACGATATCAAGCCACAATCGACACTGGTTAATTTAAGCACACGCTTAAATTTAACCATCCGCCGGGGACCTGAAGCATGCCCCAGTTCCTGCCGATACTATCATCAAAAACAAAAACAACTATAACAACAACAATAACACCCAATTGTTTCTTGCAGCTCCTGTCACATTAAATAAAATATAAAACAAATATGTTTGGCAGCTTTCTAGCAACAACATATGTTCCTTGTTTTGTTTGTCTTTATAAAAATTGTTGTTTTGCTTCAGCTTTTGTTGCTTCTTCTTATTTTCTTTCTCTTTTACTGGCTCGATTTTGCCCTCTTTCGTACTTACCCACATACATGCAGGACAAAAGCAATTTCAATGCTGGAATTGAAAATTTCTCATTTTCCATTTTCAGCAATTCGAGCGCAAGTTTTTCAATTTTATGTCGCAACTGCGGTGTGACCACAACTCCAGAACCAGGTCCAGCCCCAACTCCTGTCTCCCCAACTGCACCACTTCCGGTGGCTTCGGCTGCGGTAGGCGCGGCACTTCCACAGCCGCTGGTCACCACGATGCGTTCGAGTCCCTGGTCAAGGCAAAAGATAAATAAATATATATATATATACATGTGCTATACATATCGTACGTAAATGTGTATTGCTATAAAACGAACAGAAAATCAAAACTAACCGACTGTACATTTAACATATATATGTATGAATAACTATAAAGATAGATATATATATATGTAAAAAGAAGTAGCTTTCAGGGGGTGGGGGGAGGGGGCCTGGCCAACGATTCGCTTTTGAAATTTTATCATTGCATACTTAAGTGGATTTTTCAGTAATGGCCACGCTAATTGAGTGGCAAATTGTTATTGTTATTGGCTGCTGTTGTCGCCGCGCGCTACAGTCCGCCCACCGCCCACCGCTCACTCTTGTTGCTATTAGTTCGGCATTCTCTGTGTCTGTCGGTTGCCATCAAAGCGCAAGTAGCGACAACAGCAACAACAATGAAACAATTGAATTGCGTGCAAATTTCATAAAATGCTTCCAAAAGTTGAATTTAATTTGGCCGCCAGCAAAAAATATCCAATGACCGGAAGTATTCAGCGTACAGAAACGTTTTGTATTTATATTTTAAATGGGGTATATGAGCGCTGTATATATTTGCATAGCTCTGTTTATTTTTATTGCAAACTGAACTTTCACTTACTGTTGTTGCTTAATTTCGGTATTTTTAAAACAATTCTTAGTTTATCTTCATTGCATATGGAAATAAATTCCAAATTTCGCATTTGTAATTTGTGTTTTTTTTTTTAGTTCATATTTTTACTAGCAGACATAACTTTGTTTTGCTGAGATGAAAAACAAACATTTCTAAAAACATTCTGTGGAATTTTTCGAAAATGGACAGCATGTTTATCAGGAACCTGTCAGCCACCCAGATTTATATACAGCGAAGAGTCTAACTTATTATTTTGTTACGTGGTATCTGGATGTTGACTACATTTAAGAGCTGCATTTCTATTTGTTAATTACTGTCGCAGTCGGTGCAGACTATTTGTTTATCCACTGGCGTACTGGCATCTACTACTACATGTTACCAAGGGCAATTAAAATCTCAACTAGTCGATATTAACTGGCTAAATTATGTGCACCGGCTGAGGAATTTGTTTTCTCTGCTGCTGCAACATCATATAAGCGATGTCTGCACAATGTTTGAGCAACAATTTCATTAAATTGCACTTTGAGCAGCGCCCTCAAACAAGCTCATGCACACATCCACAGTGTGTGCGTGTGGTTGTGTGTGACTTGTGCCGTTTGAACGCTCCGTTTTGGCCAATAAACATTTTGTTGTTGCCTTCGCATTTTTTCTGCGTCTGCCAGTTATGAGAACATGGCTTTTTTTTTGCATTTTTTGTTTTGTTTGTTAGCCAGTGCAGTTGACCCGGTGGCTGGTTTGCTGCCTCTTGAAAATTGTCAATCAAAAAACCAATTAAGCGCGACGTGAACGCTGTCTGAGTTGGAGCCGGACACTAGATTTGGTTAGGGCCAATAGCTGAGCGTTTAGGGCCATCAGTAGAAACGATTGCCAACTGGACAGGCACAGCAATGGCAACAGTCTGTCTGAGTGTCGGTGTGTACGTGTGTGTGTATGTGTGGGTGTGTGTTTGGTGGGCTTTTACTTACATGCAGCACGCACAGATAGAGCTCCTCATTCTGCGTCTTCTTTAGGAAATTATTGGCCGCAATAATTGTATTCGACAGCAAATGGCATTGCGGCACAAATTTCGATGTCCACTCGATCAGGCTGTAATTGAGCGTCCAGACCAGCTTTGTGTGCGCATCGCTAAACTGCAGCGGGCTGAAAAGAGAGGAAAGCCCGGTTAAGGTAAAATGTAACAAAAAAAAAGAACAAGTTAGCTATGGGTTTTATTAAATGCACCTTAGCAACTGAGCTATATATTTAATGGTGATAATAAAGCTAAACTGTTTACCATTTTTTTACGATTGTTACAATGAATCCGCTTTTTAGATGACTTCATTTAATTAGCGCCTGTATTTGCATAGTTAAGTTGGGATATATATTATTCATATTTTATACACAATCTCAACTTAAGCCTCTGTGAAAACTATGCTATATAAACAACTTCATACTGTGCCAAGATTTCATAAGAAAGAAAACTCGCTGCTTGTCCAATAGAAAGATTTGTATAAGTTACAAGATTTTCAAACAACAACAATTTTTTACGATTATGATAAATATTGAAAAAATGTCGTTTCGTTTAGAAATCTGATGATTAAAGTAAAATGATATAATGTTCCAATTCGGACGATAATCGACTGCCTGTAACAAAAACACGGAATTCGAACATAGTCGATATATATTTGAAAAAAAAATGTAGAAATTTAAATACCTTTCGGGGCTTTTTTGTAACCGTTAACAAGGTTTTTCGCTTTGAGCCACGCGCGACGTTGCAATCGATGCAACTACTTTGATACACGAACACTATTTCTGACCGCTGACCCGCTGAAAAAATGTGTGCATGTTTCCCTGTTTTTCTTCCATTCTGTAAATTAATTAGAAGTTTTTGACGGGGGCGCTTGCACAGCTTCGCAATTTACACAATGGCCAACGGGCCAGCGCTCAGCTCTTTAGGCGCGTAAAATTACAAAATAATTAGGCCGGTTGCGAACTATGGTTTTTGGCCATGGTCTGCAACATTGTCTGTGCGCTGATTAGTTTTCAGTGCAGCTACGTTATATACTGTTGTTTTTTGCCCTCTTATTGGTTATACGCGGTCAATGCGGCGTATGCGCAATTTTGCCTAAGTTTCTAATTTTCAATGGCTGCAACTGTTGTGGGCGTGTGTGCAAAGACTTGCAACATTTTCAAGGTTGCCAAGCACCAAAATGGAAGAAAAATACTTGTGCAACATTATCGATAGCAGCAGCAACCACTTTTGAGCAGCAAAGCAACTGAAGTGCTGGCATATGAAATTTCATCAAGCAGCAGGTAGCTAAGCAAAACTTGCAGCAGAAGCTGCTGCAGCTGCTATGCCAATAATTACAATTTGGCTGTCGCACTCAGCAACAGCAACAGCAGCAACAGCAGCAGCAGCAGCAGCAGTCCCGGCAGTGCCATCGATCAGATATTCCGCTTGACTTGGTTAAATCTATCGACAGCCAGATGAACTTTCAATATGGTCATGGAAGCCACGTCGAATTATTAGAACTTCGACTTTTGGCAAAGAGAAAGGAAGTGCAGCCCAGAATCCGTCGCAGCACTTGAAAACTTTTGATAACGCCACAAAAGCCAGACAGGTATTCACTGAGAACAGTTAGATCCGCAGCGTCAGGGCCAAAAGCAGCAGAACTTTAACCATTATTGCATGAAGCGGCGTGCCGTTGGCAACAGTCCAACTTATGTGGAGCAAAAATAGACTGGAAAGTTGCTGTTGCTTGCGGCAAGATGTGGCAGCTGCGTTTGCTTGCTACAACTGACGGCTAATTCTGGCCCCGTTACCGAACAGCGATAATTGTTACACAGAACTTGAGATTTGTCCGAAATATGGCACCATGGGACAGCTGGCGGATTTCGTTGCCTGCTAAAACTTTGTAAGCTTTGCTCTAAAGAATACAAAAAACAGAATACGATGCGGATATATAGAAAAATCAAGTTCAAATGGACAGAATTAAGGACATTGCAGAGAACTAATAGTTAATGAAATATTAAAATTTTTAAAAGGATTAAATCGGAGGAGTTAAAACATTTGTATTTGTTTTTAACAATTTAAGAACTTTACATGTCAAATTTAGTGTAAACTTGAACATATCAAAGTCATTTTAAATGGTTACCTATTTTCTACCGATTTTAGACTCACAATTCTAAATTTGTATGAAAATTAATAATGATGATTTTTAATAAAATACAGAATCACTTTAAAGAAGAAATTATTATCAAACTTGAAAAACGCTTCAGTTTTGACAAAGCTAAAAATGGATCCAAGAGCTTTAAATGCGAAATTTGTTGTCAATTTAAAATTGAATGGTGGACGAACAACAAGATATCTGTCCAAGTTTTTTTTTAATTCGCTCTGTTCTTTCACTCGTAATTAATGGTTAATGCCACAATAAATGCTCGAATTTCCCACTGTGCACTGTGTGCATATGGTTGATGTGCATGTTTGGCAGCTTGTTTTTGATGCGTGCATTACCTCTCATCAATGATGCCATGACGATTGATGTAGCCAACAATTAAGTCACGCAGCAATGTGAGCTCATCACTGAGCTTCCCGATGGCCGTGTTGGTGCGGGCGCAGCACTCGAGGAGGCAGAGGAGGCCCTGGAGGGCTGCAATGCGTATGAAGCAGTGTGAGCTTTTCAAATAGACGTTGCCAATCAGTGCGGCCAAATGCTGCAGCTCGCCGTGGCTGGGTATCAGCAGGGCCTCAGTGCGGCACAGTAAGTAGATTATGTGCTGCAATAATAAAAACAACAACAAGTACAGGTACAGTAAGTAGAACAGAAAGAAGCAGACATAATGCTTTGGTGTAATGTAATGAAGTCAGGCTACACAAATTTTGTGCAGCTTTTGGTTGATTTTTGGACGCACCTCATGCGATATGGTATCGTCCATGGCGATTTGGTCCTGAAGTCGCAGTGTGCGCTCCTTAATCCATTTGATTTGATCACGACTCTCGCAGATTTCACAGAACTTGACCAGGTTCGGCAACACCAGAACATGATTTACCTTTAAAAAAAGTGTAGCAGCATGCATTTAAATATTAATTCTCAATTAGTCAACTGACAACAGAAAAGCGATTTACGATTTTTTAATCAAGAATTTGGTAACAATCGATTTATAAACTCAAGCTAGTCTTTTCTCTGAGTGACATTTATGCTGCGGCAGCCAATGTGGCCTCCCGCTGTGGCACTAAACCACAAACTTACCTCGATCATTTGCTGCAGCACGTCAAAGACCAGCTGCGTGCTGCTTCGAATGTCGATGCCAGACAGCTGCACAAAATGCCGATAGTTGCGCCACGCGGTGTCACTCATGTTGTTGCACGTCGATGGCCGCCGTTTGCCCAGCTCGCTGCCTGCCACATCGACCCCGTCGCCCGCCGCCTCGGTGTCGTAGGGGGGCGCCTGGGCGTGAGCCTCCATTAGAGCCCAACTGAAATTGAGATCGCATTGATTGGCCGCAAAGTTGCGTGTGCCAATCACATTGTCCTCTCGCGGCTGACGCTCCAGATTGGCCAAGTAAAAGACGTTGCATGTGGCATCGACAAGCAATTGCACCTTGTGCAGTTTCTTCAGGCTGCATAAATAGAAACATGAACGCAAATAACAAATTATCAGCTTGTGGGAAAAGCGCGTGTTTCGATTTGATAAAAAACAAAAAAAATTGCCAACACGCTTAACACTCAATTACGTACAAATCATACAAGCAACAGTAAATATTACAAATCTCGGACCACCAAAACACCCCATAAATTAAAAGTAAACAGCCGCCTGCCAACTAGTCGAGTCATTGATCGTTTTGCTGGCCTGCGGCCAATGCAAAGAAATTGCAACAATTTCACTTTTGCTGATTTGTTGCTGTTGCCCCCGCTGGCAATTCAATTTCATAGAGAGCGCAAAAATCACAGCATAAAACAGAAATAGTAAATAAAAAACATTTTGTAATTTTTCAAATGATTTTGATCATTTTTGTTGTGTCCAAAAAGAAACAACATAAACAAATACCCCCCAGTGGTTGTCAAATTTGTAATATTCTACAGAAGCTGACGAAGGGCTTAATATCGTGTAATGTATGTGAAAATTAAAAAATTTAGTTTTCAAATTTATTACTAAAAATACACAAATTACAAAATGATTAAAAATTTCAAAAAAAACTCAACTTAACTTAAGCTTAAAATAAAAAAATATATATATCTATATTTATTTTTTGTAAAAATAAAATTCGTTGTTTATAGATGTCATTTAAGAGTATCAAAAGAGACAAAATTGAAAAAATTCTTTAAATCGAGCAGCAAAAATAATGCAAACACAAATATTATAAAAAGTTAATTTATGTAAAACTAACAGGGTAATTCAAATTTGTGTTTGTATTGGTATTAAAAAAAAAAATCTAGAACAACATATACTCTTTGGAGGGTTTTAATAAAAAAGAAATTTATGGAAAACAAACAAATTGAATTGTTATAGATTACAATTACTTCGTAAATTTTGCAGCACAGAGAATATACAATTTCTACAGCCCAAAAATCCTAATTAAAAAATATATGTATACGAAACTAATATATATATATATATATATATATATATTTAGGTACTGGGTTTCACAGAAGCCTGAATATCTGCTAAAGTACGTAAAAAAAAATTGTTGTCCAAATTGTTTTTGGGATTGCATGTTAACAAATTAGTTGTGCTTTTAAAGTTGCAGAGTTTTGGTAATTGCTAAAAAATAATATGCGTCAAGGGACAGGGCACATGTAATGTGGGCGGAATGGACGGACGGTTTGGATCCAGCGAGAGGCACGTAGCATACACAAGTGCTATGTGTGCAACAACTTTCGACGGTCGCTTCTAATTTATGCTTTTTGTTATTTACGCATTAAAAACTTTTGTGCCCACTTGCTGAATATTAATTTGAGTTTTCATCATATTTTTAGCTTTTCATAATTTTTCAGTTTTCATAGTTTGGTTTTTTGTTTTGTTTTGTTTTTATTTTTTTTGGGAACTTACCTAATGCTGTCGCAATTGATGCGCTGCCAGCGTGTTGTATGATAGAACTGACTGTTGCCATGGCCGACAACTGGAAAAGTTTTGTATGTGGCCAGCAGCTCCATGATGGCCAGCAGGCAGACCTGCTTGATCTGGAACTGTTCCTGCTGATCGACCATATCCTCGTCGTACACCTTATTGATCAGTAGCAGAAATGTCATAAAGTATTCCTCGAATTGCTGTCGTGTTGTGTACCCAAATATGGAGAGCCTGCGGCAAATAATGTTAAGAAGCAGCAAGTTAGTTTATGTGTTGCATAATAAATAAAATGCAAAAGTATTTTACCCGCAAATACACACACACACACACACACACTCTTAGGGAGAAGTATAAATTAATATGCTGTCAACAAAGGGCTGCAAATTTAATTCAATTAGTTGAGCTCTTCAAATATTTAGAAGCTCAAAAGTCCCAATTAGCCATTGATTAGTTTTGTTGCGCTCCAAGCGACTAACTTTCTGTCATGCAACTAAGTAACTTATTTCTCGCAGAATACGTATCGATGCCAGTGCCACGCCCATCAGCTAAGTGCGCCCATTTGCTGTTTGACAAAAGTTGGCTAAAATTTCCAGTTGATGCTGTTGCTTATTTCGCTGCTGCTGCCGGCTGCGTTCAGCGGTTTGTACGCAATTAGCAACTATGTGAAGAAGCAGCTAGCTGAATCCTCAAATGACGCGCCCTTTCGCTCCCTGTTCGCCACACTCCCCTCTCCCTCTCCCCCTCTCGTTTGTTGTGTGACACGCACACATACATTTATCTCACTTTGCTGCTCATAATTTGTTTATATCGCTGGCTGCCTCCGCTGCGCCGCTGTTGCCGCGGTATCTTTCAGTGCGCTCCAAGCCCTAAAAGTAGAGATGAACGCGGATCAAGTCCTTCTATGACGACACGAACTCTAGCAACAATTTAAAAATATATATATGGCACATTTATCAGCTTTCTTATTTATTATTTATTCTTAGCTATTTATGTTTTAAAAAGTTTGATTAAATTTTGTAAAATGTGAACAATTTAAACTTGACTTGATAACTATTACAAAATTTTCTTGTTATTTCATTTTATAAGGTTCGTGTTGTCACGAAAATTGTTTCCTTATTTTGAACACGACACGCGGCCAACTCTACCCTAAAGTGAAATCCCAGCCCGCAGCGCCTGCCTTCGAGTGCAAAGTGGTTGTCTATACTCGCATGCCCGGCCCACTCTACCCTACCCTGCCCGGCCATGCCGCTGGCTGTCACAGCATCATCCACGACGCTGGCATCGTCGTCATCGCAGCTCCATCTAATAGAGCTGTTGATGTTCCGCTCTGTCAGCCCTTTGGGGAATTTGACGCTGCCGCGAGCTGGGCGCTTGTTGTGCTGCGGTTCTAGGTGGGTGGTGATGTGGGTGGTGCTGATGCCGCTGATGTGGTTTTGATGTTTGCGCTTTTGCCATGCTGCGAAAAATGTTTTTCGCGTGTTGGTGCTTTAATAGTAGCGCTGGAATGTTTGCAACTTTTAGGCTGGTCAGACACACACACACACACAGACATATACACAAATATATGCCCGATTACTGATGACGACTGGCATGGAAACAATGACAAGAACAGAAGAAGAACAATCAGCAGCAACAGCAGCAGCAATAGCAACAGCAACAGCAACAGCAGCGACATCAGCGATGTGGAAGCTGTCAGTTGACAAGGACGAGGAAAACAAGCAACGCTCAGTCAAGTACAAAGCGACAGCAGACAACTGTGATGACAATGACAACTTACAAGTACACACACACACACACACACACACACACTGACACATGCTAAATGCATCTAATATGGGTTTGCGGTTTAGCTACTGTTGTCCTTATCCACAACTGAGATTGTCGTCAGCAGCGCTGCATGTTGCTGCCAGGCGGTCCAAGTCCTGTCAGGCTCCTGTCAGAGCATTGTCAGCAACAATTGCTGTTGTTGCAAATGCAATAATTGTTATGTTGCTCAGGCAAATTATAGCTTGGCTGCGTCTCTAGGCAACAAGCAACATGCAACAGGCCACAGCAATAAAGTCGGTTAATTAGCAGAAGCAACAATTGCCCAAACTCACCGCTTGACAAATTGACGCAGCACGTCCACATCGCTCAGGCTATCCACAGGTATGTTGGGCAGCTTGCCGCCGCCACCGGTAGATGGCGCCTGTTGCTGCCGCTGCGGTTGCTGCTGGACAAGCTCGTAGGGCATCACGGCATAATCATAGAACTGATGTGTGCGCAGCAACGAGGTGCCAATGGACACGATCAGCGACTGCAAAAATAACAGAACAATATAATATTTTCAAATTTATTTAGTGTTTTACTTTGATAAAGAAACCATAAATAACTATTAAAAAAAGTGTTTATATGATTCAAATGTAATATTAATGCTGAAATATGAAATAAAGAATGATTTATGTTTCATTTTCATTTGATTTATGTTTCATTAAATTCTATAAAAATATTGATTTCTGCCAATGTACACAGTAAACAATTTAGGGCTGCATTTTAGTTAGGCTTAAATCAAATTTAACTCTTTAATTTCGATTTTCTGATTTCACATACACATTCTTGTATTAAATATGTTTTATATAAACACAAACGTGTATTTTTTGTAGGGAATTCTTTTGGTTATATCGCAAAGGTCTTTATCAGCTGTCACTTACCAGGGGCACTTGAACCGGCGCCAACTCGTGACCCGCAAACGGGGAACGAGCCAATTCGTTGGAGGGCTGCGAGCAGCCGATATCAATTTGCGTTTCAATCAATTTGGCCAGGAAGATGGCCTGCGGTGCCGGCTCTGTGCTGTGCAGGCGATGTCGCCGATAGAAAATTGTGTCCTGCAGCATGTGGCAGGCAGCGAGCACCGGCACCTCGAGCAGCTCCGCACGCAACGCATCCGAGCTGGCATTCAGCGACCACCAGATGCGTGGCTGCTGCAGCAGCGCATCCAAACAGCCCAGCAGCACGTCAAAGCCACCAGCCGGCGCGGCGTTGCATGCCCCTGCCTGTCGCAGCTGCTGCACCGCGGCCCCGGCCAAGCGGCGCGCATAGGCGAGCAGGACGGGCAGCTGCTCTGGGCGCAGCAAATGCTCGGCCACAAATTTCTCGATATGTCGGGCATCGATGTAAATGAGCGCTGCCTGCTCGAGCCGCCGGATGCAGGCCAGCAGCGTGGTCAGCGCCCGTGCCACGTCCAATTGCTCAACACTGGATCCTGCCGCGCCTGGTTGCGTCTGGGCCAGCCGCGACATTAACGACGCACAGGCAACGCGCCCCAGCGGTGGCAGCTGCATGTAGTTAATGTGTGGCGCATGCTGGATGCACTTCTGCTGAAAGGCGGCCAACATCGCGGACAGCGCTCCATCCAAGGCGTGCCGCAGCAGGCGCGCCTCCTGCACGGGTCCCAGGCTGCGCAGCAGGCGCTGCAGCTTCGCCTCCGATTGAATCTCGAGCAGCAATCGCATTAGCTGCGGTTGCTGCTGCGGCGCCTCCGCATTTTGTGTGGCAAACTTGATAAGCTGCAAAGGCAAAATAGTTACACGAAAAAGCAGGTAAGAGTTTCTAGTCGAGTGACCAACTAACAGATACTCTATACTCAGCTCAAAGTCAGGGATTGAAAATTGTATGGCTTCAAATGGGTCTGATATATTGATACATTAAATTATATAAGGAGGTTTGCGCGGAATCGATATTTATCGATTCTTGAGGGAGGTATCGATAATGAAGAAATTATATGTTATTTGAGTTTCGGCAAACTTGGGAGCTATCACTGATTTAAACCCAACTTCTTCTTATGTGATACAGCTTCAAGGTATATGTTATTAAAGCCAATGGACTGTTTATTGATTTTCGATAAACACTTGGCGATTTGCGATAATGTTGAAACTGTGTTTACAATTTTAAGCTGAGGGGCCAAATATACATAGCACCTAAATTCTAATTTGCGATTTCGATCAATGATATAAGAGCTAAGAGCCTCTCATTTATGAAAATCGATATTTATCGATTTCGGCAAGTGAGGGGAGTTATCGGTAATTAGCAAATAAAGGTAGTAGTCTAAGGGTTAAAGTCTCTCAGTTTTTGGAAAACCTATTACATATATTACATAATCCCCTATGTCTAACGTATTTTCAGTCCGTACAGGATATATAAGCAGAAATAGTTGAGTAAAGAGCAAAGCAAAGTGAGGTTCTAAATTAGCCAAGCGCACCGCTAAGTGGGCGACCCACTTACCTGAGCAAAGAGCCAGCTCTCATCAATTATGCGCGGCGGTGCAGCAGTGATATTCTCCTGCGGGCACTCCAGGTCCTTCAATCTGCCATGAAATAGAAATAAAAAAATAAAAAAAATTAAAACATGAAACCATGCACCATAAGCAAAGGTAGCTCATCGAATCCCATATACACTTGCATTTAAAAAAAAAAAAAACCTGACAATGTTCTAAACAAAGTTTTCTCTCCTTTGAATGCATGTAACATAAAGGAGCTCACCAAAGCTCGCCCTTTTTTAATATAAGCTTATCATAATAAAATTAAAATTTTAAAATTTTGTGAAAGCATGTAAGTAAAGTCAACTTTTAAAGCTCATTCACACTTCTAATTAAATTTAAATTTACTATACATTTTTCTTTTTGTTTATGGCTCAACAAGAGTAACCGTATTTTTCCTGCCAGTGTAATGCCAAATTGATTTAAATGCAGTTATCAAGAGTCGCAGCACTCAAAGCGTAATTGTGCCCATTTACTTACAGCATGGTGCGCAGCTCGTCCTGGTCCTCGTCTCCGGCGAGATCGCCCTGCAGCAGCTGCTCGTAGATGTTGCGCCTGGTGGCTGCCGGGCTCTGGGCGGTCAGCCGCCGTGCCAGACGCTCCACGGGCAGCTGCAGTGCCCGCTGGCCGTCCTGCAACTGATGCAGGCGACTGAGCAGCTGCAGTGCCTGCAATGTGGTTGGGGCCGGACAGCTTCCCGCATCACCAGCGGCATCCGGCGAACCAGTTTCGCAAATGCCGCACAATAGACGTAAGACGCTGCGTATCGAGTGCTGCAGGGATTGTGGAAGCACAAGAGGTAATGGAACAAAGGCATAAGTTGACGTCATTGTAATGCAAAAAAATAGCGCTGCCAACTTACTTTATTCAAGTCGGACGCATGGCGGAGCAGCGCCGCCAGCAATAATGAGCCGCACTCGGGACGCACTTCTGATAGCTCGCCAAGGAATTGCAAGTGGTCAGCAATTAGGAAATTTAAATACTTGCCAGCGCACAGGCGACGCACTTGTTGCGGACTCCAATCCAATGCCTGCAATTAGTCGATTGTGATTTGCGTGAGTTGTGTCCGTCCCCTGTAAGAGCCGAACCTAACCCACTGGCCGTCAAGTGGCGCATGTTCGAGTGGCAATCAATTAAAATTATGCGCAGCTTTAGGGCTCAGACACTGTGGGCCCAACACCGGCCACAAGTTTAAATAAATCCTGGCTGTACAATGCCGAGTTAGCCGTACCGGAAACCGGAAACCAAAAAACCAAAACCCGACGCGGTGAACCGCAAAATTACGAGCACCCGACAACTGTCAGCTAGCGGGGAGCTCTTCCTCTTACTTTCTTTCTCTGTCTCTCCGACAGTGACCAAATCAACTGCCACGACTACTGTCGAAATTCAAATTAAACTAATGTGCAACCAGCTGCAGTCCCCTCCCCCCGCCCATTACACTGAACTATGGGGAATATCAGGAGTTTTTTAGGCAAAAGCTATTTTAAAAAGCGCCTAAAAAATAGTATTAATGCCTAAAATGCCTCAAAACTAACATGACAAACATCTGTTGTAAATTTATAATTTAATTTTATGGTCTAGTAAACAAAAAAATATTTTAAGAGCTCTGTCTTCAAATTTGAGCATAATTTAAGTCTTGGAAGAACCTTGTAAACTTCTCCCACAGATAATTTATATGGCAAAATGGAATTTGACCATTTGCTATGGCAGGGTATTCAATTCAGTTCAGGGGATTACATTTTAGTGTAAAAAAAAGGAAAATGTTTTTATTAGCAAACCTTATGTGAATTTGAATTTTTTTTTGCAGATAAACGGTATGAGTACAATTTTTTTAATAATTTCCCTATCTTTGAAATCTTGAAACATTGTTTAAGCAAAGATAAGTTAATTTTCGACTTTAATATGCCTATCAAATGACTAGACCACATTACGTACATATAATTATAAATATCACAAAAAGTGCTAAAATTTCCCATGGTGCCCTGCCTCCGTCCGCGTCCGAGGACATACTTACCGCACTGCCATGGCAAACTTCGTGCAACATTGCACGCTGCAGGCTCCACTTTAGCGGCAGATCTGCCGCCTGCATCAGCAGCACCATTGGCTCCAACAGGCGCATGGATAACAGCAGCCGGAGGCTGGCCAGCAGAACTGGCTCCAGGGCATCGCCGGTGCCGGCGGCGCTCAACAGCAGTAAATTGTTGTATTTGGAGAGGAATTCAGATTCGGCCAGGACCGAACGGAAAACTGATTGCAGCGCATCCTTGTGCCGCGAGCGACAGCAGACGTTGTGCAGCGCATTAACGAAGCGGCCGGCCAGCTGGCAGTAGGCGTGGCCGGTGTGCGTTGCGCCCAGATCGAAGGCAAGCAGGGCGTCCAGGCAGCCGAGCAGCTTCTCGCTCAAAACTTTGGCAAAGTAGTTAATTTCACTGATGGTGGGTCGACGGACGGTGGCGGTGGCGGTGGCTCTGGCGGCAGCAGCTGCCGAAGATGTCGAAGGTGCTTCATCCCGCCAGTGTGGCATAGTAGCCATTGTTGTTGCTGTTGTTGTTGTTGTTGTTGTTGCGGCGGCGGCGGCGGCGGCCATTGGATTATTTTTCAAATAAAGTTTTATGTGATTCACCAGATAAATTTCTTCGGTTTTGAGGATAACATTTGCCAGCGTAATCATTGCCAGCGCTAAATCACCAAAGTTGGCCACGTCCTGAAAAAGACAGAAGCGGTTTAGTCAAGGCTTAAAAGGGGTGTAAAGGGTAGAATCAGTGAGTGTTCGGCAAAGTGTGAAACTTTGCATAAATTTGCTGGGAACAAAGTTACTGGCGACAACATCAACATATTTTCCGACAGTAATTAGAAAGTGTGTACTCACACACACACACACACACACACACACACACACACACAGAGCTAGTGTGCCACATGCAATGCAATTAAATTTGCCACACGTTGCCTGCCAGCATTTTAATTTCAAACATGCAGTTGATATTTTTTGTTTCTTACTCGCATTTTTAATGTTTACACGCAAAATGTTATTTTAGTTGCGGCACATTTTCAATTTCAATTAAAATGTTGATGCTATAAACTTTTGCCCAGCACAGAGAGGAGGGACAGTGGTTCAGTGGGTGGCTGATGCTGATGCTCAGCCACTCGTGCATTGACTTATTCGCTCATTGCCCGACTTAATTACTCATGCCCACCTGGGCGGCAACAAGTGCGTCGGTGTTGCATACTAATACCCTGTAATCATGTAAACTTGATGCTTGTGCTAAATTTTTAAATAGCAAAAAAAAACAACATATTTTTCTATTATTTCTCAAATTAAGTTCAAGTAAATTAAGTAATAATAATTGTATTTGCTATATTATAACATTTTAACTACTGTTAAAAGCGCTAAAAGTTAGGATGCTCATAAAGCTATAATTGTCAGCTTTAACAAACAAACTATTATCAACAAAAAAAACCTTATTTGAAGATTTTATTATTTTATTTACATGATAAATAATCTACACTCAGAAAAAAGTTTATTCCTGAAATATATTTATTTTTTTTATAAAATGTACTAAACATCAAATATAAAGTCTGTCTGTTACCATGGCAACTAAAATATAAACTTTATTTTTTTTTTTTTCATAAAACGTTTCTTATTTGAGTTTCTTTGTTGGCGGCCGAAAAATTGTCGGAGTCAGATTGATCAGAATATATGCAAATATAGTTTTTGTCTTCGCCGAAGGCTACACATTAAGTTATATTGTTATTGAAATGTCTTTAATAGAAATCAAGCAGCCAGGGTATTTTCTGGTCTCGCGTTCACGGCCAGGAGCAATGCAGATGATGTTATTATTTTTGTTAGCTCAGTCTTCAAACTAAATAAACGATAATTGGTTGAAGTTTTTAAGTGGTGCGCTTTAATTACAACTTAAATGAAGCCGAACAACCAAAGCCAACAAAATAGAAACGCTGAATATTTGCAAGTGCTCCAACGAGAAAGTTAACGTTCACATTACCCCGTTGCTGTCTCGAACGTTAGACACGTGACGTATGCCAGTGTATCAGAGGATATGAACCGAGCACTGGCCAACAAGCAGTTGAATTCAGTTAAGCGAGTGTACACACACACACACACACGCACACATCCAGAGAGAGAGAGAGAGAGATGGAAGCCTGCACTTGGTGTGTAATTAAGTTGGCTTTTGCTTCGGCTGCAACTCAGCCAGGGGGGGCAGGAAGTGTGGGGTCCGTTGGGGTCGGACTGGTCTGACAGCTCGCCAGGTCGACAGTTAATGCATGTGTAGCTTAAATGGGCATTAATAGTTGAAAATGTGCGGCGTTGAAGCGTAGGTATTAAAAATGTCACGTATACGACATGTGCCACATTAACTACTGCGCCACATGCAACAACAAGAGGCCACAAAAAAAACATGTACATATACAGTATATGAGCCGCAGGAGCAGCAAAGTGCATTCGTGTGCATGTAAATGCAAATAAGCAAGCGCATTGCCGGACAGGTTCAAAGGGGGAAGGGAGGGGTCAGAGGGGGCAAATGACAAATCGCTGATGAACCCACAAGCCAGAAACTACCCCACCCCCTCCCAGAGTTGCCACAACCCACAGGGCCAACTGATGCACGAGTGTTAAATGAACCATTTGCAGTGCCTACTTTACGTGCAACACCGCGTGGCAGACAAGCGAAATAATAATACAGAATAGAAAAAGGTTTTAAGCACGCGCATCTGTGTGCTAAAGTTTTTAGTTCTGTGTGAGTGACTAAGTGACTGACAGATGCAGCTAGTCAGCTAGTCTAGCTGATTGACTGACTGATTGATTGACTGACTGAATCATTAACCGAATGACTGATTGATTGCCTGTGACTGACAGACTGATTGACTTATTATCTGACTGACTTATTATCAATGCTCAAGACGTGGCTAACTTTATATGGAAGTCTCTGCACAAAACCAATATACCATTTTACCTATTCTCTTGCCCTCTGCAGTTGGAATGTAAATTGAACCGATTGCTCTTTTTTGAGAAACGTTATATCTGAATGTCACAGAACGATTTTATATCAATGTGATATGTGAATCGACATGTATCACAACAAAGGGATTTCTTGTATATTTATAGAATATTTAAGCATGACTCGAGTCAAGTTACTTGAACCGCATACACAGTACAAATGTCGCGCGACTAAGCCATACCCTGTGACTTATAACAAAATGAAACAAATGTTGAAAATTGCCTAATTAAACCAATATTAAGTGATGCTGTTTGGCAGTCAATAGTCCCTTATTGTTGAATTATTCAAGGACCTTATTGACCTCAAATTAATCCATGATAACAGTGACAATAATTGGCAGCTGTAGGCATAAAATATATATATGGAAACGGAAGCTGTCTCTTTCAACTCGACTCTAACAAGAATAAACGGAAATTTAATGCCAATAAGCACGAATTAAATGCTGTACTTTGTGATCGTAATGAAAGATGATAGCATTCAATTTATGACATTAGCATTTGTCTGCTGTGCGAATTTGATATTATTGATTTGTGTCATTATTTCAATTATGCCATCAAGTGAATTCCTGTCTCAAAATGCATTTCACTGCCCAGAAAAGTGTCAATATATAATATGTACGTATTTTGCCAGGCCTCCATGTCTCTGTTTATCAATATTTCAAGAGATTTTGTTGTAGGCAGGCGTTAAACCAGACACATATTCATGAGCTGAAGAAATAACCGCATAGTTTTCTAAGCACCTGTCGCATTCGCAGCGTTGCAGCGTGCATTATTCAACAGCTGTTGTCTGTAAGTGTCATTCACTCATCAATTATGCGTATTTACGAGCGCTCACCTGTTCAATGAACAACTGCAGCAATTGCAGGAACTCCTTGCTATCGGCCAGCACATAATTGCCATTGTTGCGAAAGCAGCTGTCGAGCAGCCGCAAATCCCCAAAGCTTTGCACACGCAGCTGTCCGCTGGCCAGCGAGCGACAGAGCAGGCCATAAAGGACATTCGCATCCTGTGCACTGCGATATTTGGGCGCATCCAGCTGCTGCAAACTCCGCTCGTACAGCAACAATAGGGCCAACAACTGCTGCACGGCGCGTGCATCGATGAACTTCTCCAGCATGCCCAGCACCACCTCCTTCTGTGTGCCCAGTTCGCGTCGTTGCGCCATCAGCGCCTCCTTTGTCTCAGGCGTGGGCAGCGCCGACAACGGATTCTGGCAGCTGACACGCTCCTGGGCCGCAGCCTCCTCCTCCTCCTCCTCCAGCGCCTCATCCAGCGGACTGTGCATAAAGAACAGCTCGTAGCTGAGAGTCTTCAGCGCCAGCAACGCCACATCTCGCACAGCCCCGTTGGCCAACAAATTGTTGGTGATGCTGATAATCTTCGGTATGGTTATCAGCTGGCGATCGCTCTTGTGGGTTAGCTGCATCAAGAACTTCAGCATTACGGGCACTATAATGGGTGCATTTCTAAAAAAAAAAACAAAACAAAACAAAAGAATATACAAATAAGAGATTTCAGTTTTATAAGAAAATATCAGAGGCTTTGATCCAGAGGATGACTGGAATATATATATATGTATTCATAAAACTTGAACTGCATTCAATCTATCTTTACTTTTCATTGAGTGTATCTAGATCAATAAACTGCTAATAAAACCAGTAAGATGCAGGTAAAAGTAATAATAAAATATCATTTGTGCTTGTCTTTCGTTCGCTGCGTTTTTCTTTGAGTGTATCTACATCAACCAACTGTTAATGAAAGCATCATAGACGCAGGTAAAAGCAATAATAAAATTGTATACACACACTATCAATCTAGCCATATCATTTGTGCTTCTATCCCCTCGGCTGTGCCTCGATAATGGAATTATAAAGTGCACTCACCTGTCGATGCCACTTTCAATTAGGTCCAAATTGTTTAGTATTTGCTCAAATATAACGCTCTTTGAGTCCAGAATGCTGTAGGTAACGTTCAGGTCCAGCAGCTGCGAGAGTAGCTTCAATATTGGCGCCTGTATCAGCGCATTGGACTTCATGAAGAGCTGTGTGGCGGGATTGGGTTGGAAAATGGTTTTTGATATACAAGTGCAACGCAAATGTTTGCCATAAATAAAATATATCGGGACACACACACACACACACGCACACACCTACGCACATCCTGCATGTGGCAGGGCTTTTGTGTCTGCGCATTTTTAATCAAACAAATTGGTTACTACTAAAATTAATTAGCAACTCACCGTCAAACAGTAGATGACCAGCGGCTCGAACAGCTTTATAAGCCGGACGCAATCGCCCGATGGCGGTGCACCCACCTGCATGCCCTGGACAAAAAGTGAGCCGAGGGTAGGTTGTGCGGCAACTCCTGTTCCTGTTCCTGTTGTTGTTGTTGTTGCTGCTGCTGCTGCCGGCAACAATGGCAAGGCGCTGCCACAGCGCTTGGCCAGAAAGTATGGATGCACAAATGTGGCATAATATCCATCGGTCTGCCTTTGGACTTGGCTTGCATAATTTTGGCCAAATAAATATTTCAACAGTTGCCGCAGACATGCAACGCACTCGCCGGCCGCATAATTTATGAGCCTGGTCAAATACTGTAGTATTTCTTCAATTAATTTCAGTGCAGGCGCGTTCGATGTTGCAAGGGACGGCGACGGCATCGCCTCCAGGCAGAAACTCAGCGCGTTGAGGCAGCTCTTCAGCAGGCAAATTAATAAGCCGCCAGCATCGTGATTTATGGTTATCTGCAAGCAGAGACAAGAGCGGGTCAAGGGAATTACCGAGTGAGCGCCCAAAAAAGGCCAACCAAAAGCTCCGTCTTTTTATTGGCCACGCCCTAATGCAATGGCCGCATTAAGTCGAGTCGAGACTCGAGTCGAGTTGCAACGCATCAAGTTTTGTTGAGTGGCAAGTCGAAAAGTTGAAAGTCAAGAGTCGAGTGTTGAGAGTCAGGAGAACGTTGCTAGCATTTCGTTGCTGCCAACAATTTTTATGCCCTCGCCGTGGGTATTTAAATATTATATTGCCTAAAAGAAGAAGTCTTCGAATTTTCAAGTATATATGTATAGCATTTGATTTTATTCAAACTTGGCTGATGGTCGAAGTACATTAGTACATTATCATAACTGGAATATCTCTTCAAAAATATTTACTATTGTTCCTTTCTATTTTCTGAGTATAAAATAATCAAATTGAAACATTTTATTTTTATATAAAAATACCACTATATGTCTGTAAAGGGTATTTTGGCTGCGGCACATTGAATTTAACGGTTTTCTGTTGTTGCCACTCATTGCGCGGCTGCGTTGCCCGAAAAGTGTTGCATATAAAACGGCGCAATGCGTTGTACGTGAGTTGCAATTGGCGACGCGACAGCAAGTTGGAGGAATTTCAGTTGGCAAAATCTGCGCTGCACGTGCCCTGCGAACTTTCTGGCATTTCAACGCCAACACCGCAAGTTAATGGAGCACCCTGCACCCCCCTTTCCGCTTCAGCCCCGCCTTACTGTCTTCACCTGCGGCTTTGACTTACCTTGTAGCTGTCATTAGCACCTCTTAAAATGTTGTAAAGTTTCATGTAAACGTAATCGCTGGCAAAGTAACCCGTCGCCTGCAGCGCCGCCTGCGTCTCCTTGCCCCCGCTGCCGCTGCTGCTAAGCGTGAAGAGTTCACTTTTGCTCGTCTTGGGTGGTTTGCTGCCGCTGCCGCTGCCGCCAATGTTGCTGCTGCTGCCGCTCGGTTGCACTGGACGCTGATTGCCCACCAGGTGATGGTAAATGTTGAGCAGCTTGACGCAGTGACGCAGCAGAAAGTCCAGCTGGGCCGCGGGCGGCGCCTCGCCCGTGCTCAGCATACCACCTGAGGGAATCAGAGGGAGAAACGTCATGTGGCAACTATTTGCAGCATATTAATGACAAATTAAGCAATATACGCAGCACCAGCTAATTGTGTTAAAATGCCAACACGTGCTTAAAATTGTACAAATGCCGAGTAATTGCAGTACGCTAAATAAAAAAATCCATTTAATGGATTTGCATTTGGGGAAAATATATACGGCCTAAAAAAATTAAAAACCAATAAAAAAATTAATTGTATTGCCATGGGATGCTATTGACTTCGCAATACTCGGCTTATATTAAAATTAGAATACCCTAAAACAGTAAAAATTAGTTTTTTACCAATATCCTTAGTTTAAAGCAGTAATTTTTGCAATGATTTTTGACAATATTTTTTGTCAACAACAAATGTTAAAAATCAAAGATTGTTGTTATTTAATTAATTATCTTACTACCTGTCAGGTGTACAACACAAAACCTATATACCCCATTTCACATTGAGCACAGTATTGAACAAAAGGGAGAGATTACCAACAGGACTATATAGATATCAAAAGCAAGCAAATAATGCGAAATTAAAGCAAAAATTGCATAGGTAACAAGCGGAAAACGCTTCAAAATATGCCATGATTTATATGCATTCATTAATGTGCATTTGTCTGTGTGTGTGTGTGTGTGTGAGCATGCAACATTTCAATTTATGTGTCAACAATGCAACGCCAGCAAATACTAAATACATTTATATTTGTGCACGCAAAAAAAAAGATTATTATTATTATTTTTATACTTTTCATTTTTTTACAAATAAATTAAATTGTTTTCGCATAAATATTTATAAAAATTAAGTGTTCGGGGAGCCATTTAAAACAACAACCCCCCCGAGTTTCTTGCCATGCGACAATTCGGTGCCAGGTAAGCCAGAGGGTGATAGAGGGACGGGGAGCTGGCACTGGTTGAAGTTTGCATTACATTAACTAATTAATTGAAAATTGCATATAATGAGATGATGCCACAGTTCCGTTGCTAATTTATATTTATTTATGTGGGCGCATATTCATGGCAACGATGTGCCACAGTTCGATTATCGTCCCAACTACTTTTTGCCAATGGCTTTTGGTATGTACAGCTCTCCACATGAAGTCTGTTGCATGCCACATAAGAATCGTAGAGTTTTGCACCAAAATTAATGCAATAACAAATTTAAATTGCTCACGAGATAAACGGACAACAGCTCGTGTACGTTTCAGAAACACATGAGAGACAGAAAGATTGAAAGAAGGTTCAGCAGCTTAATAATAACTAAATACAGTTTACGTTCGATAGTAACGACAATAACTCTATAAATTTGGGACGAAGCATTGTCGATATTGAATATATATACTGTAACAAAAAAACATTGAGCTCTCATTATAAATAATAATTTTTTTTTTTTGCTGATATAAGAATTTATTTCTCTGTAAAAATATGTGAAACAACAAATTGAATTTCAGCTGTTTTTATACAACAAATAATTCAAGATTGGGAACATTTTGAGCACAGGTTTATACAAAAAATAATAAATAAATGCAGAGGCAAATAACACGTTCGGTAATTGAAACTCATCGTAAGTTTAAATTACCTTCGACAGCAAGTTATTCTCATTATCGATCGGCCACTGTGCACTCGTTATAATGCACCAGTGAGTATACGCTGCGTATGCGTAATATTATTTTTATTAATGCCACCGAGGCCACAGTTCAACTGAAAGATGATACAACCGACGCACACCGTCCGCTGATGTCAATTTGATATACACTTGGGCTATCAGCCAGGCATTTATAGAGCACAGAAGGCAGACAGACAAGCTGGAATATTATTACATTTTAATTGAACGTTCGCCAAATGAGCTCGTCGCGCATAATTCAATCATAATGCGGAGCATTACAAATTGCGTTTAAATAAAAATAATAATAAAATGAATGTGTGAAGTGAGAGAGAAATCCTCGTGGAGAGCTCTTTAAATTGTTCAATCAAGTTCAATTGTACAAATTTAATAGGCGTACCGATACAAACTATTTACTAAATGTATAGCATGCATAAAAGAGTATAAAATGGTAAATATTAATTACAAGATTTATGCTGCACACTTAGATGTTATTTTTGAGTTATATATAGAAGTTTCTGAATTATAAAAAAAAAATTCTTATATTCTTTTTATTTTTGTATCCCAACAAATCATAGAAGTTATTAAGACAATATTCTACATTGTATTTGATAATCCACAAAAAGCATAAGTACAGGTCATCTCACAGTCAAGCACACTCCACCAGAGACTCTCGCATTGTTTGTTTGCTGACTTCACATGCCAATAATATGATTTGCATACTGCCAAAACTTATCACAAAACATTTGCCAAAAAGTCCGTAAAACATTTGGCGATATTGTTTGGCAATCGATGCTCGGACAACGAATGCACACATACCGACACACACACACACACACATATATATATATAAATATTTATATATTACAGGGCAGGGCCATAGTTGGAGGTGCGAAATCGCTCACGGCTTAAAAATGAAATTATTTGCTTATGCAAAAATACACAAATGCAAATCACAATGGCTGTGGTGAAGAGAGGCAGTTACGGGAAACATGGTGCGAGTAGCACGAAAACTATTTTACATTTAATGGTTTATTAATAATTTAATTACTTTTTGATTATGGTGGATTACATTAGCGCATTGCAAACACGCGGGTGGCAATCAAGCCAAACAAAAAATAAATAAATAAAATACAAATAATTGAAAAACAAAAAAATTAAATAAAATTTAAACTCTAACTGTGCCGCTGTCAGCGACAACAGTTTGACAATGGGTGTGGCCGGGCGCTGTGTAAATGCCAGTAATGAAATTAAGTTGAAGTTTGGTTTTTTGGTTTATACAATTTGGTAAATTGAATTAAAATGTTTATTAGAGCAAAATACGCATCGGTTGTCGTTGTTGTTTCTACATTTGATTGTTGTTGGCACTTTTTGGGGGCAGTCCGCTAATGGGACTGTTGAAATTGATTTAATTACAAATGATACTTAAAATACCTAAATGATTAACAATTGCCGCAACGAGCTCTCGGTTTGGGCGTGACTATAAAGATAACTGATTTCAATTGCAAATTGAAATCAATACACAAAACCAAATTCAATTACCTTTAACTGTTCACTGCGATATATTACACCAATTATATTTATATGGCTATATTAACAAAAAATAAAATATTCTATACTCTAAATAGGATAAGTTTTTAAATTTATAGGCAAATAATATATAAATAAAATAATATAATTTTTGTTTAGTTATGAAATACTTATATTTATTTTCTACAAATAGCAATGTATAAAATTCAAGCCAATGTTAATTTGAGGTATAGAGTATTTGATAGTTACCCATTTCTAGACCTAAAACCCTACATTTTCCGAAAGTACACTTGTTTTAATTGCTCTAGTTTGTTATATAAAAAACAGTCCCAAAGCCTCAAATTGAATTATTGTGCTGATAGAAAATTAAAAATATTTATGCTAATTTGTGCTGTCGCTTCATTAAAATTACAATTAAAGTAAAGAAAAAAAACAAGTTATAAAAAACTAAAAATACAAATTGGAATGTGCAACGGCCAAATGCTACAGACAGCATAAAAATATTTATGTAAATTCATTTAATGACAAACAATTAATTAATATGATTTATTTTGACATTTCTATGGCATTTAGTACAATACAATACAATTTAAAAAAAATAAAAAATAATAAAATTTTTCTTGCAAAAATGCTACTCAACATTTTATTTAAAAGTAACATTCGAGTTAGCAATATAAAGTGGCCGATAATTAAATATATACAGAGAATGCACTTTGACAAATAATAAATAAAATTATAAGTATGGAAGGAGACTGAAATAAAAATATTTCAAACTACAAAACAATCATTACGAAAATATTGTTAATTTTAATAAGCGCAAAAAACGTTTCCTTTGCAAATAATAAATTTCACCAATTAATTTAGTTTAATTCTTGAATACGTATAATAACTGCTATCGAATTCAGAATTTAGCCTACCTTGGCGTGATTTAAACGAACAATCGTGCTTTTATCTGCAGTTGAAATTGTATTTTAGGAAATAAATATTGGCTTACCAGCGATTAATTTAGACATCACATCAATCAAATCGTTTTGACAATTTAAGTCACCAGCTGTTGCACTGTTGTAATAGGCGTAGCTCATGCAGATTTCAATGAAATTGAATTCCGTCCAGGCCTGTTGATAGTCCACATAATTAAAGTGTTTCAGCAGAAGCCGCAGCGCGTAAATAATGCCAAACTGGGCAAGAAAATTGGATAGCAGAAATATTGTTAGTTAGTTTTATGGCCGATTCTAGCACATTTTTGAAGAGGAAACACAAATATTTACCTGCAAATTTTTATCATTGAGCGTCATCAATTTATTTGTCATGCGATACAAAACTTTGGCCAAAACTTTTTCCTCTTGCGCTATTTGACGTTGAAATCCAACAGCAAAAACATGGCCGTCAGCGATGCCGACACCGTAACTGCCATCAAAGTAGGCCGACGCCGCAGCGGCTGCACCTACGTTGCTGCCACTCGTGCTGCTGCTGCCACCAATCACAGCAACAGCATCTTCGATGTTGCTTTGGTACTCTGCACCATCCAGGGCTGCCAATGGGGGGGCAATCGTTGAGCTAGTGCGGAATAAATTACGCAACGTCACGGACATGCTGCCAAATATGCGATAGTCGAAAAAATCCCAAAGCAAATTGAAATTAGTTTGTTGAGTTTCAGCATTCATGTTGCCTTCCTCAATTCTCGTTGATGTTGTTGTTGTTGATGATGATGCTGATGCTGATGCTGATGTTGTTGTTGGTGCCTCCGGTTGGCGCGCTGTTTGCATTATAAAGCGGCACAAACAGAAGGCGGCATGCTCCCGTACACGCGCATCATCGTCGCCCAGCAGCTGCAGAAGTTCGTCCAGGAATTGAGCCTGTGGGTTTCGAAAACCATTTCCCAAGTTAGTCGACTGCAGGTTGTAAATCAGCAAGAAAAAGCCAGCGCCAAGTTTTCATAATGCCCTTGCCCCCGCCCAGCCCGTGGCAATAGTCAATTTTATGGCTGCAACCACAACTCTTTCAACCACAACACATTTATGGACAGCTCTGCTGTTTCTTGTTTCAAATACAGTGCAGATGTTGTGTTGTCTATTTCCAACAAAAAAAAAAAAAAGCAACTACTATTGATGGAAAACAAAGTCAATATGTTTCCAAAAAAGTTTGGCTGTGCATCACGGCATTTTTCTTATTTATATGTCACAAATTTTCACAATTTTCTATCAATTAAATGACATACAAATATTCGTTATCAATCAGAACTATCATAACTATTATATTATTGAGAATAAAGTTTTTCAATTTAGTTGTGTTTGGTTTTGTTTTAGTTTTGCCTTAGAACTCTGTAAAAAAAATACAAAAAAATGCGTTCAAGACTTCTATTTACAGTTGTTATTAAAAATGCTTTCTGAAAACATAGTTATATCTTTTATGTTCAATAGAATTTAAGAAGAATTAAATTTCGTTTGTCTTACCTATAATCATTAATTATTACTTGATTCAAACTTTTTTGTAGATTAGACTTTTCTCCTTATATTGTCTATTATTAATGTTATATCAATTTGATTAACTTAAAACTTTACTAAGTTACAATTATTACAATTTGTTGTGAAACATTTTGCTTAGCCAAACGATATTGAATCAACGAGTTTTCATTAAACCCCCCCACCCAAGAAGTGTTATATCCCCTTTTATCAGTGCATGTGGCATCGTTCGTTCCTGCCACACACGCAGCGCACAATTGTTTGCCAAGTCTTCAGTCTGTGTAAACGTAGTACGATGTACGTCCCTTTTTATCATTTAGCAAATTGCTTGGCTTTGTCAAAATAATAAATCAACAAATACAGAGTGTGTGTGTGTGTTTGTTTATATATGTATACTTGGGTATGTTTATATGTACATGTATATGAATGCGATGCGAAAACCCCTGAAAGCAAAAACAAACTGTCAGACGGATCGGATCGTATTGGGGCCAGTCTGCAGATGCACAAAGAGCCACACTTCAATGCACAAAAGTTCAATAAGAGGATGCTGGCCACGACTGGGCGGGGTGAAGCGAGGGGAGTGAAAGTGGGTGGGCAAAGGTTTGGCGCACTTCAATTGCTTTTGAAGCCAGTTTTCAGGAGTGCGCAACCAAAAAACAAAAAATAATCTACACAATAAACAAGACAAGCAGCTTTGGCCTGTACTTGATGTTTTTTTGTTTTGTTTTTTTTTTATATATACCCTGTACTCGTTGAATATGGTTTTGTGGCCTGTATTGTAACAAAACAAGGCCAATTCCAGCTTAGTAAGAATATATACTTCAAACTCCTACAACCTAGTCAAAACTAAGCTGATTTTCATGTTTGATGGCTTTTTGAGCATTGTCTACATTGTTTCTGAATGAAAACTATATTCATTATTTAAAAAAAAAAAATGATTTTCAAATATGTATATTGTTTTAGGGAAAAATCTAGTCCGGCATTTTTTACTAACGCATATGAATGTTTATCCTTTTTATTTGGTTTATTTATTTATGCTATTTTTGTCTTGTAATAAGTCGATTTAACTGCTTACCTCATAATAGCATTTTTGTCTTGTAATAAGTCGATTTAACTGCTTACCTCATAATAGCAGACAATGTCCTTGCTATAAGCGGCCGCATGGCTGTGGCAGGCGTCATCCGTGGCATGCTGTTCATCCTTTGGCTCTGGCTCAGTGTCCTGGTTATTGTTATTGTTGTTGTTGTCGAAGGCACAATCGAAATTTGCGTAGTAGGAGCGCAGCAGTATGTAATTTAAATTGGAAATAACTTCGGCATATTTATTCTGGACCAACCAGTATTTGTTGTGACGGCACAAACGAAGTTTGTTCAAGAGCAATTTTGGTGAAATGGCAAACACACAGCACGACCCGGGCTCATTATATTGGCTGTTGTTGTTGCTGCTGGGCTGCATGCGTTTCGATTGCAATTGAAAATCATTCAAAAGAGCAGCTAGCAGCTCATCATTATCAGTGGCTGACGACCTGGCACACATCCTGGCCTCGTCTGCCCTGGAGCTGTCATCGTTAGAGCGCCATTGTTGCTGCTCCTCCAGTTCCTGATGCTGCTGCTGCTGCTGCTTCTGCTGCTGCTGACTGCTTAAGGCATTATCCAGATTCTTTGGAAAAGTTTGTTGGCCAAATGTTTGGGCCTGGCCTGGAACCTTTTGTTGTCCACTTGGCTGCTGCAAATGCTGCCGCTTCTGATGAGCATGATAATGACATGGCGGCCCCGTCAAATATTTGGACACCACATGCGGAAATATCTTATCGAATGCATTCAACGCTTGTATGACCACTGTGTGTATCTCGTCCTCAAAGCCCTGCAAAAATGTGCAAAAAGCAGAAACAACTTTTTCTCACTCACTGAAAATGTTCTTTACAAATACGTATATATATATATATATGTGTGTATAGATTTCTATATATCTGGCCTCAAGAACAGAACTGAGCGGAGCTTCTCAGACGTTGGCTCAGGGCTCAGTTTGCGCTGCTAAGCGAATTTGTGTTTTATTGTTTGCACAAGCAAAAAGTTTTGCACAAGCAGTTGAATGTGTGTGTGTGTGTGAGTGTGAGTGTGTGTACATTTTTAACGAATCTTAACAAGCTCTTCCTTGCCTTAGCACAGTCAAAAAAGGGCTATTGTTATCACAGTGGTCCTGCTCTAGGGAAGATCTCGCTATGCATACCGCTCTATATAGCATAGTGAGAGAAAGAGAGAGAGAGAGAGATATTTATATATATGTGTGTGTGTGTGTGGCAAGTGCCATTGAGACGGATTTGCTGTTATTGTATGGGGCTGGGCATCTAATGTGATTTTCAGCTGGCACGTTCAGCGCCGTTTTGCAACTCGTTGCATAACAACATTGCATAATCAAATTGCGCTTTTGGGCGGGCCAAGTGCAATTTAAATTTCCTTCTTTTTTTTTATTTCTGACCGGCCACTAAATTATTGAATTCAATAATAAGAAGAAGAGCGGCTCCGCACTACCGCATATTCTATGTGTACCTAACAATTCTCAAGAGAGAAATCAATGTGCAAGTTATGTGCACATTCTCCATTTGTTCGCGTATGTGTGTGTGTGTGTGTGTGTGTGTGTGTGTGTGTGTGTGTTGGAGTGTGTTTGTGTGTGTGTTGGCAACGGATGCGCCACCTACCCTTAGGGGCATTTGCACTTTCACATTGCGAAAGCGATAAGAATTTTCTTTCTTATTTTCAAATGAAAAATAACCCGACACAAAATGCCGCCGGCTTAGCTGCAACTGCAACTGCAACGGCAACCAGTGCTGCAAAATATTCAAAAGCTCGCAGCAGCAGCCATTGATATGGCCACGTGTCAGTACGTGTGTGTGTGTGTGTGTGTGTGTGAGTGAGTGTGGGTTGTGTGTGTACGCCTGCATGTGTTAAAATATGTTAGCTTGTTGGTTTAACATAGAAAAAAGGCAAGTTAGAATCTCAGTCGGTTCTCAACAACTGAAGAGTACTCTGTTTCCAGTATCTATATATATATATATCTATACACATATGTGACTAAATAAAGAAATTTAATTAATATTGTATACAAATTAAGCTAAACAATATTCATAATTATTATTAAAATGGAACATGTTTATCGTATGGTGTGTAGTATTTTTTCTTTTACTGATTTATATTATATTTAATCAATTTCACCAATTCCAACATCAGCAGACTTGACGGACGGATAAGAAGACGTAAATAAAAGAAAGCCAATATACTCCTATTTACATCTTATAAACAGAGTATTAAAAAAACCGTACAGCGAAAAGGTGGAGGCGCATATTTATAGAAAGCCACCGTGAAGGGTAGAAGCCAACAACGTGGCGTATGCGTTATGCATAAGCCAGCTGCGGGTTAACGGGGCGGTGAGGGGAGTGTGCAAGGGGCAGGGGCAGGGGCAGGGGCAGGTGCAGGTGGCAAGTTGCATGAATAGATAAATGCATGTGGAGCATCGTTTGCCACATTAAGTCGTGCCAGATAAGCCAGACAAACACTCTCCCTCACACACACACACACCCACATCAAAGGCGTCGCCTGTGGCTGTGCAACACTACTGTTATCAGTGTGCTGTAACGCACGCATACCTTTAGCAAAATGGCCAACAGATGCGATAATCCAAGTCCCGGCTGCAGCTTGAGGCAGCGACCGGCGCCGCTCGCCTGGATAAAGTTGCCCACAATCTGCTGAACGCCGCCGCGCAGAATGGGATCGCAGTGCGCGTGGAAAAGCAGCACGTCCGACAACGCTTGACCGCCCGCTGTGGGCGTGGGCGTGGGCGTAGGCGTGCTCGTGGGCGTGGCCAGACTAGTGCTGCAAGCGGCGCGACTGCGCATCGATTTGGTCCGCTTGGGCGGCAACGGCGGCGGCAGCGCCAACGGCGGCGCATCCTCGGCGGCAACTGTGACGCGATACGAGCTGCCAATGATCTCGGATCGGGTGAGATGTCTATCGGCTGCACCCGATTGCTGTTGCGCCTCCAGCTGGCAGAGCAAGAGCGCGGCGTCTGCGCTGCGCGTCAGCGTGGGCGACTGCTGCAGATAGGCCGAACAGGTGCTGGGCCCAAAGTGATCGTCCTTAATATCGAGCAGCAGCAGCTGATTGTCCTCAGGCTCCGGCTGCGCAGCGGTCATCGATTGTCCCAGTTGCGCGCTGCGCTGCGAATTGTTGCTGCTCTGCGGACTCGAAGCCTCCGTGCTGTTCCCGCTGCCCGCTGCACAGCTAAGCTCCGCGAGCAGCTGCAGCTCCTCCGTGCTAATCTCCAATGGCAATTGGAGCACACGTGCCGACAGCCGCACACACTGTGCAATCACGGCCAGCGACAGGCTCTTAATGGACACCCGGCTAACATTGTCCGGCTGCAGGCCGGACGGCTGTCCGCTCAGCAGGAAGCGCGCGGCGAGCAGGCGAGCGGTGTAGTTGACCAGCGATTGCTCCAGAATGCTGCCAATTTGCACGCTAATTAGCGCACGGCCCGGCATCGTTTGCTTGAGCGGTGAATTAGCCGCCAGAAAGGGATTAGCTGCGTGGATAATGAAACTAATTAGTTTCTGTAGATTGAGAAGCTGCAACAAAAATGGGAATACAAATAAGATTACCAACCATTAGGCGTGCGACGCAGCTGCGGTTCTGGTTCAGAGCCTGCTGCAGTCGCAGCCGGCGCATCCATCAGCAGCGCCGTGGATGCCGTGTACGAGGCAGATGCTGATGCTGATGCCGATGCCGATGCCGATGCAGACAGCTCCTCCAGGGGCGTGGGCGTCTGCATTATTGAGGGCTGGCGTTCGCTGGCCAGCGAGCTCAACGAGAGCGTCAGCGAAGCCGTCGAGGCGGCATCCGATTTATCAGTGGCAAGTGGCGTCGACTTGGCTGGCGTGGATTTGGGGCCGCTTGATTGACGAAAGAGCTTACTGACCGACTCCGAGGCTTGAGTGGGCGAAGACCGAGACAGAAAGAGAGAGAGAGGAGAAAAAAGCAACTTAGTTCTTCCAGTCGAAAGTTTGCCAGATAACTCTTGGCCTGACACTAATGCCCAACCCGTAGTTGGCTCAGGCTAATTGTGGATTGCCTCACTGGCAACTTACCTCAACCGTTCCCCAACACCCCCCAAAACTTGTAGCCAATTACCGGGCACATTTGTCTGTCGCGGCCGTCGTGGCTATTGGGGCTTTTAAGAATGCAACAAAACGGAAAATGTTTGCAAACTTTCTTAACACGAGATGGCAATAAACATGAAACAAGACCCCCATATCTAACCCCACAACCACGCACTTGGTCTGTCTGAAAGTATCTAAAAACTATTCAGTTTGGCCTCTGCTAATACCCTTTAGCAGCCTTTTATAAGTAGTTAATTAGTTTCGCTATTCTCGACTTGTCAATGCATGAGAAACGGGTATATACAAATATAAAAATTAAACTAGATTTCATGTTCGAAAATTATTAGAAAACTCTTAAAATAAGTGCTAATTACATGTAACCCTGATTTTCATACTTAAAATTAGCACAAAAAATGTCTTAGTGTTATATTTCATTTATAGAAAATACATTTCAATTAAACAAAATATACTGTAATCTCTTAAATTTGGAATTTGTTTGGAAAGTTAAGAGATTTAGGATTTGGTTTTGACTAATTTAAGTACAAAATTCTTGGTTATTTCTCTAAGTGTACAGCCGCACACTCCATCGCTGCAGCTATTTCTATTGGAAATTAATTGAAAACTCAAATTTTATAGTACACATAAGTTTAGTGATAAGAGAGAGTGGGAGGGAGCGAAGCAAAAAGAGAGAGAATAAGTTAAAGAGATACAGAGAAAAAGAGAGAGATAGGGGTAGCAAGGCTCCCACCCTTGACCGCAACCGCACTTAAGTTGGCTTAAAAAATTGTTTTTATTTAGCTGCTGTATCTGTTAGTTGCAATCCTTGTTGATATTGTTGTTGTTGTTTCTGTATCTTTTAATGGATGTTCCGACCGCATGCAAGTGCTATAAAAATTAGAGCAACAACGCCAAGTGGAAAAATAAAAAACAAACTTCCGTTGCGGATATAGTTGCAAGTAAAAAAGTGAACTACAGAATATGCAATTTATATAAAATATTCTAAATACAAGTCAGCTACTCTCTTGTGAAACAAACTAAATTAGAAGCAAGAAGAAATACATTGTTAATTCAAATCAACATAACTGAGGGATGTTAATTTACTATCTATATAAAATAATTTCCTGCAGCTAGAAATAAACTGATCAGATGTAATCAACGGAAATCACACAAAGCTGCTTCAACAAAGAGGTATTATCCTAATAGTCTAATTTACTTCAAACTTGACTCTGATTCAAAAAACCCAAGCTAAATCAGTGGAAAACACTTCCATGTGAAATGCATGCAATTAGCGGGCTCATTGCGCGCATAAACTTAGCCAAATTTGAGGCACTTGCATTTGCAAGTGCACTTCGGCATGCTGAGTTCACTTCAGCGTTTTTATGAAGCTATACCCCATCTACATACATACATATATATATATATATATAACTTGCATGCATGTGCTCTATGTAATTTTGTTGGAATGTTTGCTGTATTTTTATGCTTTAATAGTTTTACTTAAACAAGGGGCGGAGATTCCAAAAAATAAAAAGTTGAGTGCCTCAAATTGAAACTGTTATAAAACAGCAGCAGTCTCCAACAACTTTTGCACAGTTTTTTTATTTAAAATCACGTTAAAAATAAGTACAACAACAACAGCAAAATGAAAAATAAAACTAGCGGGCGTACATATGAGTACACATACAAAAGAAAAAAATTAAGGGAAAATCTCCCACTCTCTATAAGAAGAAATACAAAAAAAAAAATGAAAAGCCAAAGGATAGCGAAAACCACGCGTAGGAAACGCGGCAGTCACGAACGGAAAACGCGCAAGAACAAGAAGTGAAACTGTTTGCAGGAATGTGGGTAAAATGCGGGCTGCCACTTTATGGGTGACACATAACCAGCCAAAAGACTACTCGCTACTACCCACAATATGCATATGCAAACTAACCAAAAAAAAAAAATAATAAAAATAAATAAATAAACTCTTTATGAAAACAGAAAAATGTAGCGAATATAACAAAGAACGCATGCTCTAATGAAACAGCAAAAATAAAACTAACTATTCCAAACATGTATTTAAGCGTAAATATACATTTAATATATACTATTGTTATAATTACTCGAAGAAAAAATTGTTAGATTGTTACTTTTAAATGTTTTAAAAAAATTCTAAAAAAAAAATTAAACAGTTACAGAGATTCTGATTGAAAAACATTTATGTATAATTAAAAATGTGAAAGGTTAAACATATTATTAAAATGTATTCCAGCATAAATATGGAGGTAATAACAATTTTAAACTCTAATTAAGCAATTTCTTGGGCTACCGCAGTTAAAAAATTAATTAAAATAAAATGAATAACTTTTATTTTATGACTACCTAATACAGATTATAGCTTTAGATGTTATTACCCAAAGTATAGTATCATAATGATCTTGAATTAAGGTCTTGTATTAAGCATATATTAATCTAATTCAAAATCTGAGCTTTAATTTTACCTTATTTCTTAATAAAGGCATATTCTTCACATTTTCAAAATTCTAGAAAAACAAAATCGTTAAATTTTCTAACTGAGAGCATTTTGATCGACATAGTTATAATGCTCGTTTATCCAGTAAGGGCATACAAATTGCAGGATTTGGTGACGCTCTTTAGCTGCGGCTGAAGATTGGCGGATGCTGATATACATACTTATATATATATAGAAAAAAGTCAAAAACAAAAACAGCTAGCATGAGGGAGGAGACGGTGTGTGAGCAGAGCTAAAAAGGCTGATAGCGCATAAGTGCACAACAGCACCAAAAACAAAAAAATAAAAATAAAAAACAAAAAACAAGAGCAGCAATGACAACAACAACAACATCAGTTGCGAAAGCAAAAGCAGCTAAATGAACGCCAGATCCTCTGGCCTAGCGATTCTAGCTGGCTGGCTGGCAATACTAAATAAACTAAAACACCCACAAACAGAGGCACACTCACACACACAGACATACACCCACATACACACACTCACACACACTCAGTGACAGACGATGTAAGCTTGCATACATGCAATTTGAGTAACCGCATTTTATCACGTAACCCATTTGTCTTAACCACTTTGTTGCCAACTTGCATTGTGATGCTTTGGCCAAGTGGCAGCAGCCTTCGCGCAACTAAAAACAGCTGAGCAGGCTGAGCGGGTGAAGGGGTGTGGGGTGTGGGGGAGTCATGTAGCGGGGCGTTGCAGAGCATGGGATTGTTCGTGGTAAATGCATTGCCATGTTTCAGCTTAATTCGCAGCCCACACAGCCCGAGCAGACAGCCGGACAGACAGCAAAAAAGACGACGAATTTAAGCCCGGCATTTACGTCAAGTAGTTGTTTAAGCTCTTCTTTTTCTCTTTCCAGCACATGCGTAAAAGTATACGGTTGTGTTACTGAACACGTTTGTAAGAGACAAAAGGTAGTTTCTGTAACAACTTCAGGTTTTTGATTTTGCGCTGTGTCAATTAAGCCATATCCTGTTGATCGCCCATTTCTCAGAACCCTTGGAGATAAATATTTATTCAAAACTATTCACATATTCATTAAAAAGTCTTAGAAAAGCAGGCAATATTATCAAAATCTGCATTTTTCGTTACAATTTCAGCATAAACATAAACCAAAAATTCCATTTCCAGATTTTAATGCAGAACTCATCGCATTGATAAGCCACAAAAAAACTCACTTCTTATCAAAATCAGTTAAGTCAGAGATAAGTTATAGTAGTTTAAAGATTGCACACAACTCTGAATTTAAACAGAAATTTAAGTTTCAAACTGATTTGATAATTTTATTTTTTATGTACCCTACTCATGAAATAAAAAGACCTAATGGTGCGCGTATGTTTTCAGCGACTACAAAAGCTAGAAAGCTGATCTTGGACTCATTCGATAAGTCTTTCCGTTTTTTTGTTATCGATATTTTAAGCTGTTTTGTGGCTCGGTTTTTTTGCATAGCTAAAAAATGAACCATGAACAAAAAGGCCATCCTTATGAAAATCGGTTTAGTTTTGGCAAAGTTACAATTGGGGAAAGTTGAGACCTGTCCTTATATGGGAACACTAGGGTATATATTCGAAAATTCTTAACATGAATTTGGACAAAAAATTTTATTTTTAGACTGAAATGTAGAATTCATCTAGACATCGAACCATGAACAAAAAGACCATCCTTATGAAAATCGGTTGAGTTTTGCAAAAGTTACGACCGGGGAAAGTTGAGACCTATCCTTATATGGGAACACTAGGGTATATATTCGAAAATTCTTAACATGCATTTGGACCCAAAATTTTATTTTTAGACTGAAATGTAGAATTCATCTAGACATCGAACCATGAACAAAAAGACCATCCTTATGAAAATC
>SCDY01000567.1:0-79711 GCA_004143825.1 Drosophila micromelanica
AATGCCATCAAACATGAAAATCGGTTGCGATTTGGCAAAGTTATGGGGGTTTGAATTATGGGAGCTATGGATCCGAGACCTTTACATGTCAAAATTTTTTTTCCATTTTTGCACGATTTTCGACCACCTCAAAATTGGTTTAAGCTAGCCCGACTAATTAGCAAAAATACAAATATAATCTTATTATAAAAAATAAAAAAAGATAATTCAAGATCGATAGTTTGCGATCTTTTACCGATTCTGTTTTCAGCTCCTGGAACAACTTTCCAAGCCCCCTTTTTTGTAAAGAGTATAAATGCTAAGTACTTGTAGAGCCGGCTTCGACTACAGATCCGTCTCTGGCACAAGTTCAACCTTTCTCAGTTTGCCTCCAGCTCCTCACTTCTCGCCTGATATGAAGCTTTTACTGCGGCCTCGCTTTCTGCCGTTGCGTTCTGACCTTTCGTTTCACTTGGTCTGAGTTGTTGTTGTTAACACTCTAGAAAAATTTGCATTGTTGTGTGGAGAATTTACAACGCTTATAGCTTCATATGGTGAGACTGAGCTCAAGTCCTAGATTAAACTCCAGTTGATTGGCCGCCCTCCCACACATTCACACTTAACGCGACAGCGTTATGCAAATTGGCTCTGGCACGACCACGCCCACGCTGTACAATAGCGCCCAGTTATTTTTGTGGAGTGCATGGCCAATGCCATTCGGTAATTGCAAATGAAAATAAAGTGAATTTTATGCCATTTCCTGTTGCAATTCATTTTGGCTGTGGACGCTTTTGGGCCCTGCCTTGAGACCAGAGAACAACTCTGACCAGATATGGGAGATGCTTGTTGTTGTTGTTGTTCCTGATGCTGCGGGGAATTCGGGTGCGTTGAACTGCAACAACAGCAACAGCAGCAACAGCAGCAACAACCGCAGCAGCCGCATCAGCAACAGCCTCAATTCGGATTTTGTGTTTTGGGATTTCTCCTGCTGCTGCTGATGTTGTTGTGAATTATTCATGTTGTCTTTTTGAATTGGTTAAAACCGAAGAAGAACCCGGCCCAAATTGCATGCGATGAAGCGAGGGAGTCAGCCCATAAGAGTGAGCGAAATAGAGTCGGGAATATTTGGGAGTTTGTTTTTTTCGCTCATTTTTGAAAAATGTTGTTTCACCCAACAACCAATGTTGTTCGCCTTGTTGTTGTTGTGGTCAGACCATAAAAATGCCTTAAAGAAAAAAAAAACAACATCATGACATGTCCAAAACGCATCCATTGTTTTTTTGTTTTTGTTCTGCGAAAAATGTATTTGCTGTGCAAATGAAAATTAATATTTGCCGTCAAGTTGTTGTTATTTTTATGCACAGCTGGAGTGCTAATAACAGTAAAGTTAGTTAAGCTGAAAATTATTATTAGAGCAGTACATTTTATAACATTTCACTTGAAGCAATATCTTATGCGTCATATACAATAAAAAGTAATATTAATTAATATGTTCATGTATACTAACATGAGACTAAGTTTAAAGTAATATTCTTATTTTTGTTTTTCAGTTCTATTTATGAAATATTAAAATTATTATTGTGTTTAATGAAATAATTGTTTAATATACAATTTTCATTCTTGATGGCAGCTTTAAATACCTCTTTGTGTCCGAAAACTGTTTCAATCTAGGGATTTCCCCTTTGTCAGTCAAAATTTTTGTTTACCTAAATACCAGGAATTACATTTGTTAAGCTTGGCAAAAATAAACATGAAAACCTCTTAAACTCATTATGTAGCTGAATATGTATTTATGTATTTATAAATATAACGCCTTTTTGCGTAAATAATCAAATTGAGTCAAAGGAGAAAAAGTTTCATTATATGCTAACAGGAACTGGGAAAAATATACTAGCATATATGTATATAATTATATTTTATTGTTGTGTTTTTGTTTCGACGTCAAACGCAATTTCAAAGTTCTACTCTAATTCATTGAGTCTGCATAAGGTGTTTTACATAATGTAAAGGATTTTATTACATCTAAGCCAGGTTTGACTTGCCAGGGCTTACATAAATATTATTTACACTAGTATACATTTATATAATATAGTAGTATGTAATCTTCACTGATTTGAACCCATATCAAGAAAAATATTTTGCAAAGTGCAACCTTGAACAATGTCAAAGCCACTGCCAAGTTAAACACACACAGCAACAACAACACACATACACACACCAACAACAACGCGCATCCGCTGCAAAACATGGCTCAAACGACGACAAAGACATTGATTCTGTTCCGAGCCCTTTTTTTACCTGTGGAGTAAGGCGCACTCTTTGTGGTAATGTTATTTTGTTTGCACTGATTGAAAATTGACAGCATGGTGAAAGAATTCACCGACAGTTGCTAGACGAGGTCCTTTCAACTGGGACAACAACAAAGATGCCAAGACGTTTTGCCAGGGCTGTAATTAGTCGTCAGGCAGGCTAAACTCTGAAACGAGCTAACAGCGAAAGAAATGACCTCATTCTCGGTTCTCACATCCCTCAACTTATTTATGTACATTGTGTACACATTGCGACAGAGACCGAATGCCCCGCAGCGGCGACCATATGGAAATGTTTTACGACGAAGAGAGCGCACCCCTCAAAAAAAGGGGTGTGAAATTAGAATAACATGTCACTCATATCGTATATCACGTAATGCGGCCAAATATGCTGGTGGTCGGGTCTGGTATCTGCCTGGCCAGGATTGGCACAGGATACCAGAATACCGGGGGAAAACAGGAGCAGCAGCCAGAGAAAACAATTGTCACAGTTCACAAAGAATAATGACCATTAAAATTAAAATGTGAAGAAAACGAAAATGGGATTATTTATACAATATGCCATGGAGAATGGTAACAGGAGCAGAGCACGTAAATTTACTGGGATTTGCTTTCAGGCTACACCCAGTTCCATTCTTGTTGTTGTTGTTTTTGTCTGTGCTGTGTGGTACTAAGATTTTTTAATTACAGACTGGCCATTAATTAAGCACCTTGCGTGTGTGTGTGTGTGTGTGGTAATAAACGCTTTGAGCCAGAATTGTATTATTAAAGCCAACCTGGGCCCAGCTATTGTTGCTAGCTTACAAAGCCACTAAATAAATGCGTGTCAAAGTTATGTTTAGGGAGCAGCGCAAGAGAGTAATGCTGAAATCGTTTACGCTTTGTCCTTTTCATTTAGAAATACACTGCTAAAATATTTAATTAGGAATTTGTAATATTTATTCTTTCATAAAATAAAATTCTAATTTTAATTTCATTGTAAATTTTTTATTTATATTCCCTAGTTGGATTATTGTACAAAGCTTCTACCGTGGATTGCATTTGATTTAAAACTATTAAATTAAAAAAAAACTAACTCAATGTATTCACTTTTATGCTCTTTGTTATTTACATTTTCTAGCATCTAAAAGGGATAACTAGTTGTTTTTGAATGTAGGCTTCCAGATTCCAAGCCTTCCTAAAAACCATTAATTTGTGTAGATAATCCTCAATTAACGTTGTATATAATTTCAAATAAATAACACATATTTTTTGGTAAGTTTTTAGCCATTTTTTAGTTCTTGATTTAACTGGGGGAAAAAAAACTATTCAACCAAACCAATTTCTTTCCGTATTATCTGTGTGGTCTAGTTTTGTGCTCTTGAAAAATAAAACACATAAATATTGTAAATTTTACCCAAATTAATAAATCTGTTAGGAAAGTGACGACTCCCTTTTTAGTTAGTTTTGACAAACTAGACAAAGTCCTGCCCTGATACGCTTAACCGCAAGGTTCGGGGCTTGACCCGAATACTGACATCCCGTAACACGCAATTTGCATATGTATTTCAGCCGAAAGTTGTTTGATAAAGTACATGCCAGCAACGGGGACAGCTTATCATATTTTCTCTCGTTTATTTTTCGCCTTGACTTTTTTCGCTTTTCCACTTTTCGGGGATGTTCATTTTTTGAGCTGGCAGTGATAAATTCCAGGCACCCCACGAGCTTAAGCCACCGCTTCTTTTAGGGGTTGTGTTTTACGTTGCCTTGACGGCATTTTTCCGTATTGGTTAAAACAAAAAAAAAACATTTAATTTGTTTGCATTATTTGCGCATTTTGTGTGGATTTGAGCTGATGTTTATTTTGAGATAGAAAACTGGAATTCAATTGCGTGAGTTTCTGCTCCTGCCTGTTGAAAATTAATCAGTTAATGCGCCTCAGCTGACAACAATGAGGATATTTGACCTGTTTCTGTCTACCTGGGCCCTATAGACACTTGTTGTTGTGCCTCGCATTTATTTTCTTTGTGGGAATTCATTTTCTTTCGAGTCGTGTTCGAGTGTTCATGCCCCGTAAAAGGCTGAGTGGTTGGTATAGGGTATCTGCAAGTCAAGTACTGTACTTTTCAGCTGCTTACATATCGTATTCAAGTATTTTTGTCCTATGAAAAGCAGTTGGTTTGTATTGAGCTTAAATTCACCTGCAAGTAAAAGTGTAGGGTATCTGCAAATTGTATTAGGTATTTATCAAAACATAACGAGTTTCAAGTTGATTGCTTGTCAACAAAAATGAGACACTTATTTAAACATTTTGCGAATTCTTGAATACACACAAGTATGCATCGAACGATCGTCTCGAACGGAACTCATTAAAAAATTCTCAAGAGCCGAAAAAATAAAAAGCTAAGATAACGAAGTGCTGATAAGAAAGAACTGTAGTTGTTTAAGTACTGTAAAACTGCAGAGTTTAAAAATATTTTGAAAGGTAAAATCGCATTTTACAGAGTTAATTCGATATTTCAGAAATTCAAACTCAAACAAAAAATTGTATATTTCAACAGATTTCATGAAATTATATTTGTAATAAATCATTTTCGAATTTTTCTAATTTTTGTAACATTAAATAAAATTGATCTCATTGATTAATGCACAATAATTAAAAAAAAAAAAAAAACAAAACAATAATGATTAGGTCTTTTTTAAGATTACAATTAATTTCTTTAAAAAAAAAACTCATGGCACAATTAACGGTCTAAATTTAAGTTTCTGTTAACGCATAATTATAATTGTTATCAAGGTGTTCAAATTCTCGAGCGAGCACTGTAATTTGCAACGTCCTTGTCTTATTTATTGATTGCTACACTATATTAATTATTTCAAACAGTTCAAAAATTATGACTACCATATGGATAAGAAATGTCGAGATTGCAAATAAAGGCTTGAAAGTTCCCCTAATTACGTCAATACGTTCATGAGGCAAAGGCTAAAGGCAAAAATACGTAATGTGAAATACGTAGAACTCGTTAAGTACATGCATATGGTCAATAATTGGGCTTATCAGCTGTTGACATAAAGTGAACTAATTAACGAATTGAGCGCGAAAACCTGCGATTTTGCACTTCGGCCAGACTAATTGTCACCTGTGTGGCAATATGTTTAACTATATGTATATAGATAGGGGAAACTGTACACAGAACGCTTAGACCTAATCGCAATCGATTTCAGTTCAACTTACCTTGACTCGCCTGCGCAACAGTCGCCAGCTGCAGGAGCATTAAACATCCAAGCCAAGTCCATAGCCCGTTTTTCTTACATCCGTTTGTTTGGGCCATTTTTATTGCCATCTAAGTAAAACCGTTCTTAGCGTTGAATTTGTTTTAATTTTTCAATTTAGCGCGTATTTTTTTTTGTTCTAGTTTTTGTTTTTATTGAACTGCATTTTGACGGTTTTTTTGGTTCTCTCTTTCCGTTGCCTTTTTGTTGTGTTTACCGAAACATTCTACACATTCTGCACATTCTTTGCACGCATTATTCTTATTTTTTGCGCTCCCTCCACTTTTGTTGTGTATTCGCCGAAATTTCGCGTGGTTTTGATTTTAACTGAATGCTCCGTTTACTTGTGTTTTATTCATTTAAATTTTGTTGTTGCAGTTTGTGTTTTGCCGGCTGCAACAACAACAAATGAATTCGTTTTTTTCGCAATGCGCTTTTCTTGTTCTTTTACAAACAAAACACTCGTCGCACATCCAGCAAAAACAACAACAGCATACGCACCAGGCACTGCGCTACAGCAACAACAAAAACGACATCAACAAATTGCACACACAGTAGCGTTGTCTCGCTCTAGCCAACATTTGCTTCACTTGGCCGCAGGCTACCGTTGCGAATTGTATTTTTTCTCAATTCATGTTTAACACTCAATTTGTGAATTAAATTAATTGCACTTGTCACAGCTTCACGTATTACTTAATTTATAATTTAGTTAAGTGCAATGAATTATTATTTTCATTAATTAAAACGCGCATTTTACATAGGAATTCCACAAATAACACGCGCGCAACCCACCTTACGCGACGAATTTTAAACACAAACTGACTGAAACCATTGGGAAAGAAGCAGCATAGCAGTCGTTGGAATTGTGTGAGAAAAGAGAGCAAGTGAGAGCACAACATATATACCCGCGCAATTTAATGCTCTGAGTAAACAACTCGGATGGTATCGATACGTATATCGATACTCGTCATTAGTGCAAGAATACAAATTTAAAATATTTGTAACTCAAAATATGTACAAAAGTAAATATATAAACAATTTTTAATGCACAAATAAATAAAGTCACTGTGTGAGCATTTGTACTCCATTTGGTTCAACTAAAATCAATATCAAAAGCAGTTCAAGCCAGTTTTTCTCAATATTTTCGCTTGCATTTTCCAACACTGACTGGCGCCAATTGTGCATAATTTAAATTGACGTAACAAATTAAATAATTTTTTACATTGCTTAAGCTTTTAATTGAATTGATTTAACTGCATCATTTTGCATTACCTTAAATATATTTTAAATGCAAATTGATTTCACAACAGCAACAATTTGTCAATGTCGCGTCGCTGGCCAAGCAATCTGTTAACTGATTCAATTAATTCCAACTGTCATACATATGTGTATTCAGTTATTCACATATGCCCTTTTGACTTTTAGTTTTTTCGCTTTTTATGTGTTTTATTAGTAAGCGTGCATCAGTCTTTTTTTCATTTATATGCATAAAAAGTGCACAACTATATTTTTTTTAATTTTCCGCTGACTGTTGCGGTCGCAACTCGTTTGATTGCCATGTTCTCTCCTCCTTCCTCCCCCGCCGGCAACCGAGTTAAGGGCCCCAGAGGCCAGGTTGTGGTCGAGAGTTGTAGAAAAAAATTACCATGGCAAAAGAATTCTCAACATTGCCACGCAGAGTGCGTTTTATAAACCCGTCGCGTATTAATTTAAAAGTTAGACAACAGTTGACATAAGCTGCAAAAAGTTTAGTTATTGCTAAATTAAGCTTTAAATTTAACTTGAAGATATAGCGGCTTATAAAACTGACTTGCTGGCCAAGTTGAATGATAAATTTAAAATTAAATGCTGGCATTTACACAAATTGACTTAAAATGACCAGAGCAGCAGGCAACAAAATGGAAGGGAATCTGCGCTAAAAAATGAGTTTACGCTCGTTACATTTTGGGTCTGGGGGGTGCAGAGATGGGAATGGGGACCTCATCAGCGTACCCGAAAAGTGGGTCAAGTTATGTGGACTTATCAAATTGCCAGCTAAACGATTTACACGCTCGCCGCTAATTGCTGTTTTTGAATGGTTTTCCTGGAATGGAGCCGCCCTCCCATCCCCCCCTCCCTTCAACCTGCTACCCCGCACACAGCACAAAACCACTAATTTTCATTTTAATTAATGGAGCTGTCTGTCCGTCTGTTAGTTTGTCATTCGCACTGACAGCCAGCGACGAAGAAAGCTACTCTCAAAGTTCTACACGAATGCACAAACTTCACTTGTCGCACATAATTACAAGATATTTCCGTTTTCAGCTTGCATTATAATAGTTATTGTTAGTCCATTCAATATTTTTATGACAACGGCATATCATAAACTTATTGAATCTGATTATCTTATTGACTTGTTTCAAGTGTTAACGTAGTCAACAATTTGCTAATTTTATTGTAAAGTCCTCTATCGATAATCCACTATTTATTATTATTATCTGAGTTCGATTACTTGGCTTTAAAAGCTTGGCTTTAAGGAATTGCAATCTATGCCAATGATAAAATACGCAGTGCTATTTATAAGTTTATTATTGGTTTCATCGCTTGTAATTTTATTTATTTTTATTACCTTTTTTTTGGTTATGTATTTTTATTGTTTAAACAATAAGTATCATTAACAAATTTTATTTTATAAAACAAAAGAAGAATCAAGTGGATATTTATGAATTCCTTTTATAAGAATTATTTATTTTTAATTACATGAATTTTTACTTTATTTAACCATTTTTGTACCTTTATGTAACTATATAACTATTAATAAACCAAACAGATTAAAAAGTTTTCTTTGAAAAAAAAATAATAATAATAATAACAAAACACAGAAAATTCTGAAATTCAGTTTTGCTGTTGCTTAAGCAACAGTTCAAGTTTTTTAATCATTCGGATTTTAAAAATGTTACTTATAAAATTTGATCAGCACCGACCATAAAAATATTATCTTTTAATATCAGTTTCCTCGACAAACATTTTTAAGAAAAATCGGAATACAAATAAGTTTCCTTATGAACTGTAAAGATAATATATAATAAACGCAGTCTCCATACTTCACGCACTTCCTCACTTGTAATACATATAAAATACATATTATAATACTCTATGTTAGGGTATAACAAGCTTTTTGGGAGCCTGAATTGCAAGCCGATGTAAATTGCGTAGGCTAAGCGAAAATGAGACAGAGACGGAAAGCTGGCAGAAGACAGAGGGATGGAGAGCAGAGTTAAATTAAGTTAGCGTCGAGACAACTTGACAGCCAGCCATAACAACAACAACAGCAACAACAGCAACAACAACAACAATAATAAATACATATTTATATGCATTACGCGCATAAATCAAAATCAACTTGTAAATTTAATATGTCGCCGTGTGTTTTGTGGCGCTTGCCACATGATTTATGCCGATTGTATTTTTTGAATTGGCGAGAAAAACAAAGAAAAGAGTGCACGACTAGAAGATATCCTGTAGTGTGAGTTACCATAAAAATATGTAAATAAATACGTAAATTTGAAATAGGATTTATAATACAATTTTTATTTGAAAAATATATAAAGATTACAGGGTATACAAACAGAAATAAACGACCTGACACCAATGCAAGTAAAGAGTGGTATTTTTGGGGGGAGCGGGGGAAATTCACTTAATTAACACTCGTCGGGTTCTCATGGGCATAAAGCATAAACAAGCTAATTGATAGGCAGCACAGGTCGATCCAATTTCCCATAGAAAAAACTAAAGACATGTCCAAAAACTTAATTTTCACACATTTAAAATTAGTTGGAAACCACAAAGGCCCCCTCGCTCCTACAACTAGAGCCTCCTGACACTGAATAATGACAATTTCAGGCCCTGGCGACAGTTTGACAGCTTGTGGGGATCTCCATGGAAAATACATATATCTATCATATATATATGTATATATATATCTGTTTGTTGTAAAACGAAAGCAAAATTGGAACTTGCACTTGGACTTGATTAGTGTGCGGTTGTGTGTGTGTGTGTGTGTGTGTGTGTTGTGTGTGTGCTGCAATGTGGGCCCCATGTCTGAAAGTTTTGAGCGCCGTAAGCAAAATAAATGAGTTTGTCAGACGGCAGCGACATGATTTGATAATTGCTTTTAAATGCAATTGGAAAGTGGCACCAAAAAGTGGCTAAAGAAGAAAATATACAGGAAACGGATCCCCAACTGATCTGCCTACATTAACATACATATAAATATAAATATGTAAATATTTATAGCTACTGGCTGGCTTCAGTTTATGGCCGTGGCCAACAAAGTTTTGGCCATTGACATTTGTGTTACGGCGATAATCAGCTCAATTTTTGTGGCACCAGCTTCCAAAAGCCAACAAATGACTCACAACTTTAGATGTGATTGTGATGAGGTGGGGCGGGGCGGGGCGGGGCCTTGCGCGGCTATAGCCATGGTTACGTAAGGCCATTAAGACCCCACCCATGACGCACAAGAATGAGGCAAGTAAAAGCAAACAGCAAACGAGAACAGTTAGCTTTCGGGTTAGCCGAAGTTTTTACTACCCTTGCAGGAGAAACTGCGCTTGGATGCGGAGATACTTAGTGCTAGCATTAGAAACAAGAAAACATGACAAAAACAACAAATTACTTTTTTTTAATAATGTTACCAATTAAAAATTGCGTTTCTTTATTTAAAAACAAAAAAAATTTACTACATTTTTGTTTTGGACCAAAAAACAAAAAAAAAATGTAATACATTTTTGTTTGGGTAGCTCAATATATTTTTCTTATTATTTTTTAAAATTTATATTATATATATAACACATATATATTTTTTCCATCAGTTTATGTAAAATTTATTTTTTACTAAAATTTTTCCTACGCTTTCGAAATATCGTTGCAACGATAGATATATGATATATGCTCCGATTCTGCATACTCTGACTTCTGGACATTCAAAGAAAAACCCAAGAATTTTGTGGTAAATTCCTTCAAAAATATTTTTTGTGTATTCTAAAATTCTTATAGGAAACAAACTGGAAGTAAGTAAAAATTCTTGAAGTAATTCCTTAGGTGAGATTCTGACACCGATCGTACTTGATTTGAGTACGGAATACTTAATTTTTTTACGTATAAACATAAACTGTTTTTTTTTTTTAATTTGAAATTTGTATACTTCATTTTTTACCATTTGTAATTAGATTCAAGCGGATCTTTTGCTAGGTCTACTATATTTGAAAGCTGAGTATCTAATCTCTTATAGAAACTGACATATTTGTACACAAGAATGTTATAGCTAAATAAAAGATTAATACTCTGATTTCCCACAGATGTCTTCTTCAAAACTTTGCTCATTATAAAAATCATAATACCCTTTGGCAAGCGTATAAGAACAAAAGATCTTGAGCTTAACATAATTCTGACACTCAAAAAAGTTGTGTGTTTTTATGAATGCACTCGGAACCGTTATAGGGCTGGCCATAAAAGCAACTTAGTCAGCGAAGTGAGTGTTAGTCAAACTATTTTAATTAAATGCCACCAGATACATGGGGAGGAGTAGGGGACGACTCATCCCGAGGCACTACCCTGTAATGGAGTCGTTAATGCAACCGACAGCTGCCCCTGCTACGCGGCACTTGCAACGGGCGCTCAGGCATGCAGCCCATATATTAATGCTGTCTCTTTGGGTTCTCACTCTCTGGGCTTTTGCGCCCTCCTCGACTCAAGTATTTCGTCGCATGCCAAAAAAAAATTTACAAGCGACAGCATTTTCCACATGCTTTTCAAGCGTGAATTTTGCACACATGCTGCGTGGCTGCAGTCGATTTGAGCCGTGGGTGGACAAGGGGGGGAGGGTTGTTGCACTGAGATTTCATGCAGCACAATTGCAACTGGCGCCCCGAAACGTTGTCAGCATGTTGCAAAGACATCGAAGATGGAGAGATGTGGGGACATATCCGCAGGATTGGTCAAGTTCGTGTCAACGCAACGCAAAAAATAGCGAAAAATGAAAATCTGACAGTCAAAGACAGGCAGCAGCTGCTGTCACGGAAGGAAACTGAAGGACCGCAAAAGTACAGACAGACAGACGCCTTTAAATGTGGCAATAAAACCCCTTTTTTCAAGTAAATTTATCAATATTATGACAGTAGAGGAATGCGTATAAATAAAGCAGATTTTCAAATAATTGTCAGAGATTTATTAAGAATACCACACTTAGAATCTCTTAATTCAAAGAGACGAATATTTATGAGAATATTCCCTTTAGTATAAATAAATTAAGTTAAATTTTTAAAAAATTCGTTTTCTTAGAGCATTTTTATAATCGATATAAATTATTATTATGATATACAAAAACACTTTTGAAACAATGAGTTAAAATGATTGGAGACAATTTTAAAAAATACTACTGCGATAAACTTCAAGTACTTTATTTGGAATTTTTTTGAATTCCGCAAAATATGGGGAAAGTGTTTGTTAAAAATTATATAGAAATTTTAAATATTTATTTTGCATATTTTTAGAGCTATTCTAGTCCTTAAATATTTGAATTCTTAATATTGTGTTTTCTGTGCTATATAATATTTAAATGCTGTCAATCTTTTTGGCATTTGTTGTACGTTATATTTGAGAATCTTTTTAAAGAACACAGCAGAATAAGCCGTGTCTTTGATTGGGTAAGACTCCAGATCTACTAAATAGATTTCCGAGCCAGATTTTCTATATGACATGTATGTATTCCTTGTTATGCGTATACTTAATTAACTTCCATGGCAGGTGACGCATACTTTATTCTATTTTTCCTTATTCACTTTATCTACGGCTTTTTCCGCATTTTCTCAGCCAGCGCGTGTATTTCCGTCCTGACAGTTTTTCACTTGGGCTGCGAAATTAATTAAGAGAAGTTTTGCAGTTGTTAGGCAATTGTAGCGCCAAGGCAAAAGCCAATAAATCCTTGTTGCCTGTCACAGCTAGACAAACGCACACACACACACACACACACACACGCAAACAGGATGCTGTTGGAGCATTAAATGAAAGCCCAAGGAAGCAGGTACATAACGGTATTTATCGTGGACAAATTACAGCTATTTAAATTAGTGAAGCGCCTAATTTAATTAGTGAAAAATTTGTATAAATAGCCAACATAGCCAACATTTTAATGGACTACCCGGAGAATTATCTGTCTGGCTGTCTGTTTGCACATAATTAAAATACAATTCACATAGCAAAAATTTGAATGCATTTGGGCATTCAGTTTTGGTTATTGTTGATTTTGGCAACGACGCCAATTTGCAGATTTGTCTGGGAATCGGGCTGGAGTTTTGGGCAGTTTTTGTGTGGATTTATTTATTATGCATGTTCTGTAAACAGCATTTGATTTTAGCAAATATTGACAGCTGAGTGACGGCGATTTCTACACATTTTCCCAATGAAATTGCACATTTTTTACGTAGATACAAAAAAAATAAGAAAAATATCTGTTAAATCTGAGTAAATCAAAACAAACAGCGCCTGACCACAAAGTCATAAATCTTGTGTAAACATTTATCCAAGCAAATCAGCTGAAGTAAAACCAAAAAACGGGGAACGAGAATTGGAATTTCAGCCTTTAAGTTAAGTCAACTTTGCCAAAGCAACATGACTTGCCATAAATGACAAGTCAAATATTCACAGGAATACGGCATATGATAGCCTAACATTGCATAACACAACTCAATAAGCCAAATAGATAATATTGATAATAATAATTATATTAACAAGAGTGCCGAGTGACGGAGCAAACATTTAAAATAAACTCTATACAGCTCTGAATTACCTTTATTTATTCGTACTTTCACATTTAAATATTGTTTTCAGTTGAATTATTATCACAAAATATATTTACATATATTTTTTGACAAAAATATCCCAAAAAATTTTATTTTAAAAAATGAATGTATTTTTGAATGTAAAATCAATATCAATAGAACAAATAATGACCAAAATGCCCTCAAACGTGAAAATCCATTAAGTTTTGACAAAGTTGTGGGTGTTTGAATTGTAAGAACTATGGATCCGAGAACTTTACATGTAAAAATTTTTGCCGATTTTGACATGATTTTTGACCAAAAATTTGACCACCTCAAAATCGGCTTAAATGTTGTTTTTTATGCTAATTATGACAAATAGAATCGATTAAAAACAAAAATTCGCAATTTTAAATTTAGAAAAAAAAAATTTTTTGAAAATGCATATGGGGGGGGGGGGGGTACATGCTTTTTTGACCAACAAATTTGAAAATTTTTCTTTTTCAAAAATCAATATATTTTGAATGTAGAATTAATTTATAGGACAAATAATGACCAAAATGCCCTCAAACGTGAAAATCGGTTCAGTTTTGACAAAGTTGTGGGTGTTTGAAATATGGGAGCTATGGATCCGAGAGCTTTACATATAAAAATTTATGTCGATTTTGGCATGATTTTTGACCAAAAATTTGACCACCCCAAAATCGGCTTAAATGTTGTTTTTTGTGCTAATTATAAATAAATATGAGCATTACTTTAACATAAAGCTAAAGAAGCTATTGTCGAGACATGTTAATAAGGCGTGTACTAATTTAGTTGTACTTTATTGGCTAGTATGTGTTATATTAAACCTATGTTTAACAAGGTAAATAACATTATAATTGCAAGTATATATGTCAAGTGTGCAGCTGTCATCTGAGAACTGCAGTTGACGCTTTAACCAGCTGTCTGTGGACTTTGGCTGTCTCTTGTGTTTACTTCATCTTAATTAAGCCAAAACCATGCCCAAGCTATCAACAATTGTGTGGGTCTGTGTGCAGGCATGTAAAAGTAACTGGAAGATAAACACAATGCCACACTAATGACCATATCCATGTTCTATACACACACACACACACACACTTGTGTGTAAGCGTGTGTGCACAGCTCATCAATCATCAACTCCCTGAACGGTGTGTGTGAAACTTTTAGCGAAAACGTTTAAACGTGACTTCCGACTTTGGAGAGTTGGAGAGTTAAACACCCTTTTCTCCGCCTCTCTTTCCCACACCTTCCGCAAGTCAGATATTTATTACACCAATGTGTTGGCATCTACGGTAAGCCGCATGCTGTCTCTGTCGCTCCGTCTGCATGTGTTAAAGTTGCGTCTGCCTGAGCCCAAAGTGTGAATAAGCTTGTTGTAATAATGCGTCTCTTGCAGACCTGTTACCGTTTTTGCTGTTGCGGCCTGCTTGCAGCATAAATCACGCTATTTGCCCGTTCGCATGGATTTTGCCATGCTGTGGCGCAAAACTCATAAATAAAACGAACCCTTTCAATGCATTGGCGATTCAATTTAGCTCAGCTGACCTTTTATTTGAACTTCTGCACGTTTTCGTTGCCGCTTTAATGTACATAATTGGCTCATTATGGCTTGATTGCAAACTGTGTGCATCGCATGCGTTCACTAACATATGAAACCATAAATTGCCCAATTCAATGTAGCGCGCGCATTTTACAGTTCAGTGTTGCAGTCTTCGGGGATTGCTCAACACTGATGTTAAAGGCACACTGGCAGCGTTGCTTTCGATAAACGTACACAATTTATCGGCGACATATACAAATTGTTAAAAGCAAGCAGCCTTTAAATAAGACAACAGCTTAGTCAAATTAATTGCACAAAAACTATATTTTAAATGTGAAAATGTCACGTGATGAATTAGCAAAGCAGCTGCGCGGCACACGGGACGAAGTGGAGGCAGCCGCCAAGTCGATCCAGGCGCAATTCAAGCAAATAAGAAAAGGCGGGACGCCAAGCGTCGCTTTGTATGCGCTCCGATATGAAATTGGCGTATTGCGGCAGTTGTGCTGCGCCCTGCAGGATAGCTTTCATAAATACGCGGACATCTATTGCGATATTGCGGCTAGCATGCTGCCGCACGTGGAGCCCTGCCCCGCCAAGCCCGAGTTCTGGGCAAATCATCTGACCAGCCTGCATTATATACACCATGCGCTCTGTCGGGAGGTGAGTACCGGGCAAATAGCTTGAGAGGATTATCTCGATCTCATATCTCATTTCACGCTCCAGCAAACAATTGAGCAATGCCAAAGATTCTATGCGTTGGTCAACGCGCAACGCTGCCAAATGCAAAGCAAGATTGAATACAAATCCTACATTGGCATCCACATAAAGCATCTCTACTATTTTGGCCTGCAAATGCAGAAGCAAGCGACGCCAGTGGCCAAGGCGGAAGTCTGCCAGGTGCTGCAGGCCCTGGGCGTGCTCTTCCAAGCGATGCTCGAGCTGAATTCCGGCTACAGCGACCTGGTCGGCGAACTAAACCAGGTTCTGGGCCGGCGTAGCGCCAGTTTCCACAAGATGCTCGCCGGATTGCCCGTGCGCTACATGAACCAGATGTGCGAGCCGCTCTTCAAGCTGATTGCCGGCAATGGCAGCAGCGCAGAGGAGCTAAACACACAGTTTCCCGACTATTTGAGCGCTCTGCTGGCGCTGCTGCAGCTGGACGACTTCCTGTGGCAGCAACAGCCGCAGCAGGCGCAGCAGCAGCAGCCCTGGTCGCTACAGCTGCTGCGTAGCTGCCGCGAGCTCTACAACAGCCAAACCGCACAAAACTATGTAATTCAATTGCTCTACTACTACCTCAAGCTGCTGTACACGCGCGAATCTGGAGAGTCCGGCGACCTGAAGCGACTCTACATCGATCTGGCCAAGAAGTTTGTGCACTTCTTTGAGCATAAGGGCGTGGCGCATGCCCAAGAGCAGTGGCTTACAGATTTTCTGCTGGTATTCGTGCGCCTGCAGAAGCAACTTCATCAGCTGGACAGCAAGATGCCCTCCTTTGACGGCTTCTGGCAGGGCTTGGGTGGTGGCAAGGACAGCGCAGTCGCGTATGCCGCACACTTTGAGCTGCTGCAGTGCCTCATTGGAGTCTCGACGAAGATAAGCAGCAGCAGCCCACTGGCCGCCAGCTGCAGCAACGATGCCAGCTGCCAAAGCGTGCGCAAGCATTGCATCTTCACGCTGAGCTGCTGCGCCACGGCCGCCTACAGCAGCTGGCAGCCGGCGGAGCAGGCAACGCTGCCAAAGGTAAGCTGGCAATGAATCCACAAGAGCTCCAATCGCTAATCTTTAGCCCTCCCAACAGGCGGCCCAGAAGTGCCTGCTCGGCATTATGTCCTATGCGATGGATGTGGCAAAGGTCACCAGATGCTTGACGCCAACTAGCGTGGAGCTGGCCACCTTTGCCTGGCATCTGAGCAACATAGCGGACAAGGTGACAACTGCGGCCCAAATGTGCCTGCTGGAGCAGCTGTTGAAGCCGCTGCAGGAGCTGCGCCCGCATCTAAGTCAGCCGGACACGCGTCAGCTGCTCCGTCGCATCTACAAGGCGAGCGCACACTGTCCGAATCCGGAGCTGGCCGCACAGCTGCACTGCACCTACCTCTGTAGCTTGACCTGTCCGGCCCGACAATACCAGCAATTGTGCGTCTTTTACCGCAATCCCAAGAACGAGGTGGAGAAGTGCGTCTTCGAGCTGCACGAGAATAGCCCGCTGTGCAATCCCCTGACCACGACACAGAAGCGTCAGCTCTACGAGATGGACATGTTGGCGGTGCTGGCCAACAAGAAGACGCCGCCGCTGCTGCAGTCGCTGCTGCGGCACCGCCAAACGGACTATCAGCTGGTGATCCTGGCGCGCCAAATGCGTTCGGACAAACGCATCGTGCAGCAGTTCGAGGAGCTGCGCGTGAAGCTGCTGCGCTCGGGCCGGAAACAGCAGCTGACGCGGATGCAGCAGCTGGTGCTGGGTCATGCCAGTGTCACAAAGCTGCTGGAATCGCTGGAGGCGCAAAAGACCAAAATACCCATCAAGGAGACGTCCGAGAAGAGTCTCGAGGAGATGCTCGTCAAGTACAAAATGTTGGATGTCAACATCAGCAGTGAAATGCCGCTGGTGGAACTGGCCACAACAGCCATAAACGCCTTCGAGAGTTTTTTTAAGCGGGTAAGACAATGGAGACTATATATATATATATATATATATATATTGATAACTGATAGAATAAGTTGATTAAATCCCAAAAAACTATTGATAAGCTTTTTTTGCTGCTCTTCATTTTTTCGATGAAGCATATTTGAATAGATTGAAAACTAAAATCTTCTAAAACGTATTCTACCAGCTTTCCAATATCTTTTCCGGTTTAAAACAAATTTTTAAATATGTTCATAAACTCTCATATCTCTCTCATACGCTCTAGTCTAGAGTATCCGACATTAATATAGCTTGTAAACAACTATAAGATTCAAAAACCTCTCAAATTACTTACTTACTTTGAGCTTCTTTCTTTCCTCAATCAAAATCTAAATTCGGAGCTTATAAATTTATATTAATTAAAAAATACCCCTTCAATAATAGGAATATGAAATTCTTAACGAGGAACACGAGGATATGTATTTGAAATCTTAGTAGTAAGAATATACATACAATAGTGTACCAAGGGGCATTTATTTGCTATATATGCTCAAAAATCCGATGGTTTAAGTGTATATTTAGCTATCACGATTATTATGGACTAAATTTACTAAAAATGCATTTATTAAGTTTCATAAGGAATTCTATAAAATTGTAATTTAATGCACTTTCATTGGAATTTGCTTTGCTTCTGTTGCAGGCCGACGACGAACCCTTGGGCAGTGACGAGGCGCGCATCGACTGGGAGGCGCTGATCGATGATGCAGTTGTGGCCGCCATGGCGCTCTCCACCATGGGCTATAGCCCGCAGGCGGACACTGCTTGGCTGCTGCTGATGCGCATTTGTCGCCTGTTGGGCGATCGCTTCAATTACCTGCGCGCCTTGAGTCACTTTTTGTCGCGGTGCACGCAGCACGCCCAGCTCGATCTGGCGCAGGAGGTCTCTCATGCGGAGGAGGTGCTGGACGAGCTGTGGCCGCAGCTTCACAGCGCGCACATCTTCAAGCGCCAGCAGACGACGCTGCTGCTCTGCCTGTGCCACATGGCGCTGTACTATGCGCGCCTCGATTGCGTCTGCCACGCCCAGCTGCTGCTGCTGCACGCGGAGCGGCTGCGCGGCGAGTTCGAGGAGCGTGTGGGCAAAAGCGATGTGGTCCAGCTGACGCTGCAAACGGTGCGCTTCCGCATGAGCTACCAGCAGCGACACTGCCGCCTCCTGGCACGCCTGCCCACCGCACTGCAGCAGCTGGACGCCCTCACGGAGACGGTGCGCAACTTCACCAGCATCTCGTCCATGGACAACGGGGCGCTGATTCTGCTGCTCAGCGATCTGGTGCGCGACACCACCGAATGCACCGCCAATCGGCTGAGCGAACGCCCCAATTTCTCCAACAGCCTGCTGCAGGTGCTGCTCCAGAGCGGGCTGGTGCTGCGCTCCGTGGAGGTGCTCATCTCCTGGCTGTGGACAAACCTGCGCATGGAGTGCCTGGACAAGGCCCACTCCAAGTTGCGGCTCATCGAGCACTTTCTGTGCATTCAGCCGCTTTGTGAGTCGATGGCGCGGCTGGAGCAGGCGAAGATTAGGAACAGCAACAGCCCCGCAGCCGCACCCATGGATGCCCAGACCAAGCACATGAGCGAGCTGGTCGGCAAAATGTTGTCCATGCAACTGGAGACGGGCGCCGCCGCCGTGGAGCCCATCCGCAAGCAGCAACAGCTGGCCACCGCCTCGCCCCGACTGGTGAGTAACTGCATCCAGCTGAAACTAGCCGGCAACTCATCAGTTTCTGCTGTCCCACAGGAAATGCGTCCGTTCCGCGACAGCGAGCACAAGCTGCAACGCTACGTTCCGCTGGACACGCGTTCATCGCATCCCGTGTTCCGCGCCAGCGTTCAGCTGCAGTGCATCTACTTTGTGGTGGGCTGCCTGCATGCGCGTCTCTACTTCCTGAATCGGGAGCACGAACAGCTCGACGACTTCTATGCGCTGGCCGATGCCTGGCTGCAGCAGGACGTCCAGCGCCGCCAGGCCCTGGGTCACATGCTCCTCCTGCTGCACGTCTACCAGGCCAACTATCTGCGCGCCCGACGGCGCCAGCACAAGGCCATCGAACTGGCCGAGTCCGCGTTGCGGCTGGCCAGCAGCGAGCAGCTGCAGCAGCGTGTGGACATCAACTATCGGTACAACCTGCTGCTGCAGCTGCGCACGGCACAGTTGGAGCTGCAGCCGTTGCCACAGCACTCGCGGCGTGCCCTCCAGTTTAACCAGGAGGAGAGCCTAACAATGGTGGCCGGCAAAACGTCAGCAGGCCGAAAGCCGATACAATTTACCATCTACACGGAGGAGGATGTGCGTCCAATAAGCAGCTGCAGCAGCTCAAGCACCAGCTCCAGCTCCGGCGAACTCAACAGCAGCCCCGAGCACAAGTCGAAGGCAGCCAAGTCCAGCAAACGTCTGGATCTGAATGCATGCCAGCTAATCGAGATCAGCGATGACGATCAGGAGCCCCTTGTCCAGCTGAAGCCCACCAAGACTGTGCCAAGTACCGCTCCGGTAACGCGCTGCACGAGAACGCGCACGCAGCGGCAACTGGAGACGCCCGTGGCGAGCGTGCGTCGCATCGCCACCGCACCGAATCCGCTGCCCCAGGAGACGCCCAAGACGACGGGCGGCACGCGCGCACGTCCCAGACGCCAGAATGCGGCGACAGAGACGCCCCAGCTGGCGACGGACTCGGTGAGCACCCGACGTCGCCAAAGGAACTGATTACGCTTCTTATCTTTTATTTGTATTGAACACTCGTGCTTTCTCATTTTTTATATGCCGCAAATAAACATTGCACTCAAAGAATCCGCTCGCATCTTGGGCTGGATGAACTCTTCTTGAGCGGCAGCGTCGACGATTTGCACACATTATCGCTCCAGATGCCGTGCTGCTGCACGCTTTGACCCTCGATCTCGTGATAATAGACGCCCATGCCGGACTTGCAGCCGGACTCGAACTCGCCCACGTACCGATTGCCATTGGCTGTGAAAACAACACGCGAGAAGCCAAGTGAGAAGCGCTCTCTCATCATATTCCATATACCATCTATATATTTACAATCGACAGACTCACAATTAAAACTTTGCAGCTAAATAATAGCTCTTCTCATGTTCTTTGCTTCTTCCACTTCTTCGCATTATTTGCTTCTTCAAAATGGCAGCGAGAAAAACAGTAAGAAGCGTTCTATTATGTTTCAACTTAAATTTATTAAAACATTTTATTTTAAACAAATAAATTTTGGCTAACTAGCAGTCATATAAAGTTGCTAGCTTCTCGCTCGCTTCTCTCTTGCTCTTCAGTTCAAGTTAAAGCAGTTAAATTAAGCGATACTTTGAGATTATTTAAGAGTTACTTTTAGTGGGAGAAGCAAAAGGATAAGTAAAGCTAACGAGGTATATATTAGGGCTTGCCAAGGAATTTAAAAAAATGCTACTTAATTCCATCAAACAATGCTTCTCGCTTAAAGCTACTCTGGCAAACTCGCTTATCTTTCTGTGTAGCTTCGCTTCTTGCTTTAAACACTGTTGGAGAAGTTGAAAAGTGCTTACTTATCCCTCTACGTTGCTTCGCTTCTTGCTTTAAGCACTTACTGAACTTGAAAAGTGTTTACTTATCTTTTTGTCTTGGTTCGCTTCTCTCAACACTCTTAACTCTCATCACTGTCTACTGCACCTTTCCTTTAGCTTCTCACTACGCTTCTCGCTCGCTTTGCACTCACCAGCGTAGAGTACGCCACGGCCGTGCATGGCATCCCGTTGCCACTCGCCCACGTAGATGCTGCCATCTGGCAGCCAGTGTATGCCGCGGCCGTGCCGCTCGTTCTCCAGCCACTGGCCGAAGTACACGGACCCATCCTCGTAGTACTGTTTGCCCTCGCCGCTGCGCGCATTCCCCTTCCATTCGCCGACGTAGAGGCGTTGGGCGTGGCCGTCGGGTCGCTGCCGCCGCAGGGTGCCGTAGCCATGTCGCTGGCCGTGACGCCACTGACCCTCGTAGATGAGACCGCGACCGCGACCGCTGACCTTGACGCCGTAGCCATGCTGCTGGCCCAGCTGCCAGCTGCCCGCGTAGTAACCGCCGCCGGAGGCGTTGCGCAGGCATCTGAATCCGCCGTGGCTGCCACTCGCACCGCACGACATGTTGCCCGCAACTGAACGGGGCCAAAAGTGGGTTTGTCAACTGAAGCGGTGCCAGGTGCCAGCTTTGGTGGGTGGGTGTGTGGTTGGGTGGGTGGTGCGTTGCGCCCCTTTTTTCTAATCAAGCTGCTAACATGTCTTGGGCCTTGCCAGAATAGATTAAGCCACCAGCCGATGGAGGCCAATGCATGACACGCAAACTTAACCAGGCCCTAAATAGATGACTGGTTGGTCGGTTGGGGGGAGGGGAGGGTTGGGTTGGGGGTGTAAAACGGGTCTCATAGAAAACATGTTAAGTTATTTGTTTGTTTGTTGTTTTCGGTTTCTTACGGCTGACTGTTGTCTAGAAAAATAGAACCTTTTTAATTAAGTATATTTTGTATAAATTACAGCGATCTATCGCTAACAAGTAGGTCTACCAATAAATATATATAATATATAGATTGCGATCCCAGTAGCGGATCGTACATAATCGCATACGTTTTATGTATATGTATAAAGTAGTACAAAACAGACAAAAAAAAAAATGTATAGTTATATATTGCCTTATGCGTATCACAAATTGCATTAGCTACAAAATTCACACGTCCCAACATTTTGAGTAGTCTAAAAGTTTAACGTCTGGCCACGCCCCGGCGAATCCCCCCCGGAGCATTATGTCTTTTACAAATGATTTGATTTTGTTTTTCTTTTGGAAGCATTATTAATTGTTAGTTTGCAGCCCCGGGGGGAGGGGCTAAACAATATCACCGGATGCACCATAGTTGAAGCCATTGTTGCGCGCATTATTGTGCACCTCGAGATGATCCTGCTCCATCTGCTCCTTGAGCAGCTCCAGTTCCCGTATGCCGGAGACGGTCACCTCGTACTTGTGCGTCACCAGCGAGCGATAGAAGTGCACGGCAAAGGCGAGAAAGATGACCATCACCGGTATGAGGACGACGACAGCTGACCAGGCGGCTGTGGTGCTCAGATCGTAGAATTTCACCCAGCACAGTATCGCGATCTCGACGAGAAACAATATCAGGCCGAGCAGCGTGGAGAACGCCCAGGCGGTCTCGATGTACCAATGGAGGCGCTCGTGCGGCGACTCGTGGACCAGGGCGATGCTGTGCAGATTGCAGACGGTCTCGATGTTGGGCAGAATGCAGGTGCTGATCATCAGGGCCAACATGTGCACGGCCACCAGCAGGGTGGTGCATATGGCAAACGCCACCAGCATGCTCGGCGGCACCACCGTGTCCTTGTCCAGCTGCACCTCCACCATGGCCACCTACAAGCAAATAAAGAGAGAGAGAGAGAGAGCAGTTGAGAAAGGGAGAGCGCGAGGAAGAGAGACGGAGCCAATGGCCCCTTTATTATGTGTATTATTATATTATTAGCCAACTTTTGTGTTTTGCATTTTGGCAAAAGATTCTGTCGCGCAAATACATACTATATACATTCATATAAATATATGCCTAAATAAACACATACATGCACATAATTATATGTGCAGCCAATTTATGCGATTATCCTCGCCTGCTTGCCCTCTATTTCATTATGGTATGCAGGGTTTGTTTTTTCAATTAGTCGACTACCAAATACCCTATGGCAAGACATGGGCTTTTCTAAAACGTATTTTTTTCTTTTCTAAACGTATTTTTTAAACCATTATGAAACACGACTTGGCAATACCCTTTCTTAATAATAATTTTCTATTTAATTTAGGGTATTTGTGAAATGCTATTCGTTTTCGTTAAATTTTCTTTTATTAATACTCAATACTCTATACATTAATATACAATATAATCTATTTTAAATTAATAAAACAATCCTATACTAAGGTTTAAATGGCTGGATCAAGGTTCATATTGGTCTTTCAACAAAAAATGCAAAAGCACAGAAACATTATAGCTGGGATGAATATACAGTATAATATAGTATAATTCTGATTAAATTATATACTTTATGAAATTGTATACCCTACTTTTAACCTTGTATTAAATGTATATATTTTTTGTCCGAATAATAGTCAAATCTCCGCTTTAAAACAATTTTTTTTACATATTTACATTTTTGTGTTTGAAAATTATTTTTCTAACTTTAATTCTGGTATCGATTTTTTTTTTAATTATGAAAAGACAATACTTTTGAAAAATAACAAGTTGTTCATGCAAAAAATAATTTTTTGACCTATTGCTCCTATGGTGGATATATGATATTGAGGACCGATATTGCTAATATATTGCAAGTTTTCAAGTTTCAGATATCTTGAAAAATAAGAAGTTCTTCAAAAACTTTTTCACTCTAGTCGATTTCGACATTTTTACTGTAGAAACAATAGAATGGCTTTGATCTGATCGGAGACGTTTTTTAAAGTGATATTACCCTAACTATAGAAATACAAGGTATACAAATGATTTTGTTTAGTACCTCAGAATAGTTGGCATATGTAAGGTAATTTCTAATTCAACAATTGTGCATATATATATCTTCTAATTACAGGCTAAAATACTAATCAAAATGTACTTGATTCTATTACGCATATGATTTTCATACAATATATAATAATTATATATATAAAATAATTAATGCTGAAGCTTAACAAGATTATATATATTTTAATTGTAAATGAATTTCTCTCCACGATATACCCCCTTAGGTCAATTTGTTGAGTACAGGGTATGGAAATGGCAACAAATACTTGAATAAAAATACAAGCTCATTTAAATTCTTCAATTATAAATACTAATTTTGATTTATAGCAAAGAAGGGGGAGGGAACCAAAGTTAGATAATTAAAAAGAATTAAGCAAAATGAACTAGTTCAATGCGATCAATAATCAAAAAACAAAATAAAAAACTCACCATGGCAAAGCCCGAAAGCAGTGCGGACGTCTTGCTGGATGCCTTCAGCTTGGCCCGGCTGAGCTGCAGCTTGCGCCAGGAGAGATAGGTGGGCGAGTGCAGATCCTCGCCGGATTGTGACATGCTGCTGCGGGCGATGTGGCGCGGCTGAAAACGAGAGAATTTATGCTGTTGGTACGTGCGCAACTGATATGGATATGCACTGGACGAGGACTGTACTATGGAAGCGGCTGGCCCTCCACCTGGCAATGGCTGCGACGTTAGCTGCGCGTTGAAGCGTCGCGTGTTAGCGTGCGGCGAATTCGAATGCAAATTGCTGTAGTTAAGATACCGCGTCGAACCGACGTAGCTGCTCGGTCCCGAGTGGGTGTTGCGACTGAGATTATTGCTGCTCGGCATCGACGGCGGATGCGGATGCTGCTGCTGTTGTTGTTGCTGCTGCTGCTGTTGAAATCTCGACGGTCGACACGAATCGCACATGCTGTCACCGTGGCTGTTTGTTGAGGCGACGGCCGCCGTTGCCGCCGCTGTGTAGGCATCCACGCTGGCCGCCAGCTTTGCCGTCGCATGCAGCGCACTGGCCAGCGCATAGCGTCTGCTCACCGCAGCTGGCACATTGCGGCCAGAAAACAATGGCGGCGCCAACGGCTGAGCGGCTTCTTCATCGCGCTCTCGCGTCGGCTCCCGGGCCAGCGGCGTATCGAGCGTCTCGCTGCTCTCGGTGCGCTCGGTGGATGTGAGAGCGCTGCCATCGAACGAGCTTTGCTGCTGGCTGAGCAGCAGGCTGCTGTGGCTGAGATTTGTGCGGGCATAGCGTAGATTTGAGTACATTCTCTTCGGATTGAGTGGCAACAGCTGTTCGCTCTCGCACTCTTTATCCTGTTGCCTCTCTTGCAGCGGCAGCGACAGCGACAGCGGTTGAAGCTTTGGGCGAAGCGGCTCCTCGCAACAATCGGAAAGCATGTGCAATTGTTACTTTATTTAGATATTTGTGTTTTTTTTGTCCCACCTTTACTCTCTCTCTCTGGTGCTCTTTGGCTCTCTGTTTATCTAGCCAATGCACTTACACGCACAAACACACACACATAGCGCACATGTATTTAAAAATAACTATTTTTGAAATTTGAAAGTTTCTATCAAAAGTTAAACGACAAACACTTCTGAGCCGCATCAAGAGAGCATAATAAAAAGAGAGTGAGAGTAAGCGAGTGAGTGAGTGTGCAATTCTACAGTTCCTTTAAAAGCTTTTATTTCGCTCTCAGCGCACGCTTTGAGCTGCGCTCTGACAATAAAAAAAGCTCGTTTCAGTTGGTTGACTTGTGCTGTTGATTATTGATGACGATGGCTGATAGCGTTTTCTTTATTATTTTGTTGTTGTTCTTATTATTAATTAATTATGGTGCTTGCTCTGTGTGTTCATCAGCACATGAGAACTGATCAGCGATTACACATACACAGACAGTTACACGCACGCACCTGTTTTTTTCTACTTGGTTTAATTGTCAGCTTGTTGGCAAATTTTAGCTGCGTTTTTTTTTTTTTTGCTTTTTCTGTCTGTTCTTGCGTTTTTTTTTTGTAGTTTATTTTTTTTCTTGTTTGTGTGTGTTGGGTTATTTAAATATTTACTTTTTATTTATAAACATTTTATAGCATATAAAATTGCAAAATACATGTGTCAAATAAACACAATTTAGCACGTAGTTATTTATGTTTGCATTTCGAGTAGATTTCCACGATGACCGATACTTTGCGATACTTTTGAAGACGCGTTTTAGGCGTTTTAACCGCTTAACCGTTATTTATTGCATGTATTTATTTATTATGATTAATTGTGATTAATCGCGAAAACCGCGGACAAGTTCAGGGCTAGCTGCGACACGATAATAAATTGAATAGTAATTTGGCTCTGTGTTCGGAAACATTTAATTCATTTCTTTTCGCATGTCGCGCTGCCTTTCCTTGGCCCAGCCGTCTCTCAGTCTTTTGGCGTCTCTCTCTCTCTCTCGCTCTCTTTCTTGCGCTCTTTTCGTTTGTGGGTGGTGGGTTGGTGGTTGATCGGTTGGTCGGTTGGTTGCGAACGCGCGACAACGTCTAGTTAACAACTAACTGATACGACGGCAGCGATGCCGTTGATGCGGCGACGTTGGCGTTGGTTGCTGAACTGTCGACGGCGGCGCGCGTGATATTCAAATTCGACAATCAATTTGGCGGCGACGGCGACGACGACGGCGGCGGCCTGCGACGACAAAAACAACAACAACAAGAACAATATAACAATAGACAATCGAATTACAAATGCCATTTGAATTAAAAACCAAACAGAAGGAAACTAAAACATAGTCAGAACAGAGAGGCGGGTTGGTTAGACAGACTGCGGGGGGCGGGGGTGTACAAGAAAACGGAAAACAACCAAAACACACACAAATGTGCCAAACGAAAGGAAGGAAGAACAGAGATAGCAGCTGGCAGAGAACAAGCTCCCGCTCTCACTCTCCCACACACTCTCTTCCTCTCTCTATCCATCTCTCTGTTGCTCTCTTGGCAATCAATCAGCGCAGTTTTTTTGTGTTCTTTTTGTTTTTTACCTGTCGCGCATCTGTTGATCAGTTTCATCAATGGGGAAATCAAATCATGATCAGCATTTGGCATTTGGCGTCGCGACACGACCCTGAACTATGATGCACTGATTGGCCACTGATTGAGCACTGATTCAATTACAAATTCGACACAGACCGCTTGACCTCTCCACTGACCCCTCCAATTAAGCGAGCAGCAGACCCAGAGACAGGCTGTAAGAGAGAGAGGCCAACAATAACATTCCATTGTTGTGACTATGGAGATGGTGAGAGACCTTGGCGAGCCTTTATTTACGGCCAAATTGTTTCGCATTGTCCTGACAGATCAAGCCCTAGCTCAACACCTGATGCAGGTGTTTTTCTAGTCTAACCAAGGCTCAAAGAAAACAGATTTTACCTGCTGCATCCACAACTAATCAGTATTTGATTCCGTCTGAGCATAGTTAAAAAAACATTGGTCGTCCGCAGAACAATAACGAAAACAATCTTAATTTTTGGCATATCAAAAAAAAAAACAAACTCTTACCCTTATCTGACGCGCGTATAAAAGAGCATATAATATGAAAATACGACCATGCTTCAAAAATTGCACAAACCCAATTTCCTTTCTTTTTTATTTTCTGTACGAATATATAAACCTAAAATTGTAAACTAAATTTTGAAAAACTCTTTAACAGTTTTTACAGCCAATAAATTAGGCGCTTCGAATTAACCATAGTTAATCATAGATAACCGATAGCTGTCTATCGATCAAAAACAACAAAAGTGATTCTCGCACACACTGATCAACAAGCTTTTCAAGCTTTCTTCTCGAGATCATGTAACTGTATATATGTATGTATGTAACTTCAATTATTTAAAAGTATTTTCCCCTAACAATATTCACGCTCTTGCAATCAGTTGCATGTCAGTTGGTGCAACGAGATCTTTAACTCAATATCAGATACAGATACAGTACTCGATGCATGTGAACGGCGGGGTACAGTGAATACCAGTGTCTGGCACTGTTATCTGATCATGTAAAACGAACATAGGTACACACAAATCCACAGTGACTGCTGTTCGATTTTGCAACGTTGAAAAAAAGTACAGTGCTTGCTCGTTAAAAGAAGCTTAGAAAATAAAAAAAATTTTTTTTTTAAAATAAAGTTTTTTTTATGGATATTATTATTTTTTATTTAAATTCATTGGTAAACGTAATGAATTTAAAAACTATAAAATTTTCATTTATGCTTTTTATTATGCATTTTGTACGGATTTTTACAAATACAATCGAAATTTGTATCGAGTGTTCACTGTATTGTCGTCTTACTTTCTGTTTAACAACGACTTGTCAAATTGATTCCCTTTGTGACAAGAAAAACCGTTTACAGTTGATATTCAACTGTCACCAAACAGGTGCTACAGTAAGCACTCGCTAAGCAGCAAACGCTAAATTTGTTAAGTTTAGCGACCTTGTTCCCATTTAGATCGCTTTAGAAATGGGTAAGTCAAATTACAAATTAAAATTTATGCAATTGTTCAAAGTGTTCAAAAACAAAAATATGATGCATATGAATGAGATCAAAAGGTTGAATAATATCATTAAATTGTATATATAAAAACGATCACACGCAAATATTTAACCAAACAAGGCTGCACGTGCTTAAAAGCTGAATTTTGTAATAGATTTTCGAAATAATTTCTGACAGGCATAAACAATGATATATGATATTCAACGAAATATTTCTTATCAAAATTTTATAAAAAAAATATAAATCAATTTTATTCAACTTAATTTTGAATGCTCGCTAGAAAGTTCTTTGTTGAATGTATAAAAGTATATTTACTATATATATATATATATACTATACCTTATCGCTTTATTATAAACGAAAACGAAAACAAAAACAAATTGAGCCCATATCAGTTGGCATTTAAAACAAATTAATGTAAAAATATATGCATTCATAATGATTATTGTGTACCCATACAAACACCTATGCATATGTACTATATGGGTACTGGGCCCCTTAGAGGGAGTGGGAGCTCCGTAAAATTTTCGTAATTTTAATTTTTATTATTTTATCATTTGCAAACAATTGATAAGCGTGGGGGTTGGGGGCAATTTAAATTGAAAAGCGGCCAATAGAAAATGCAAACACGTTAAAAAAAAGCTCTGTAGTTCGAAATGCCCGACTGTCTAATACTCTGATTTCTGAGTACAAAAACTGAATGAAATTTATTGCTTAAAAGTTTAATAAACCACAAATGTGGCTTGAAAACTGTAGGGAACTATGACTGTAAACTGTGAATCTACTTTAAACTATAAAACATAATTCATTTTTGATTCTTTCAAAAACATCTAGTAAGCTATATATACTTTTGAAATATTTTTCTTATATATGAATAATTTATATTTTTTTCGCGATTCAGAAATTTACTTACAATGTTTTAAATATACATATTGAAAATAAAATAAATAAGAATGAACTTTATGACTGTACAAATTATTTGTGCAATCTTTAGAGGAAATCATAATATATAATATTAAGTAAAATATTCGGATGTTGAATGCCCTATACATATTTCAAGTTTCAAGCTTCCGTAAACACAACCCAATACACAATTTTCACTCTTTGTGAACGATTATAAAAACCGGTAATTATTTTGTTGTGTGCATTTGTATTTAGCACATAAGACAGCATGGAAAATGGGATTTTAATTAATATACTAATTCAACAGCTTAAAAAACGGGAATATCTTAATATCTTCTTCTTAAATATACCTAATACATGATTTTCTGCAATTTGTGTTGATCTTGAAAGTGGCTCAAAATTAGCTAAATTGAGCACGTACAATTTGGCAAGTTTAGCTGGAAACTTGTGATATCAAATATTGCAAATTTGGTCAAAAAGTGTCTCCCATGACTAACATGATAAATAGCTAATATACAAGCTTTAACTTTGACAGTAGAGTGTAAAAAAAAAAAACATAGTCCCATGACGTCAACAGCAGCGAGATCAAAGTGTACAAAAAAGCAACGTTCAATATTTTTTAACAGGTACTCAAAAGCACACAAACACACACGCACACTCATACAGCTAATATACACGACAGGTGGGATCTGGTTCGACTTGAAACGGAGGCCAAGTTTAGAGTTTGGAGATTGTTTTGAGAACCCGTGAACCGCGCGTTATTTTCGTTAAATTGGCATTTCGTCAAGTGAGATGAAGTGTGAGAGAGAGAGACAGAGATAGAGATAGGTAGAGGGGATTGCGCGCGCGAGCGAGGGCGTAAGTGATAGAAGAAATGGCTTGTGATCGATAAATGCTGGTGAAGTTGATTTCGACTTACCTTCGACAGATTTTGAGTGGAGGCGGGCAGCTGCGGTGCCGAGTTGCTGATGCTGGAACGCTTGAAGCTGAAGTTGGTGTTGTTGTTGTTGTTGTTGTTGTTGTTCCCGTTATGGCTGCTGCCCGAGCTGCTGTTGTTGTTGTTGTTGTTGCTGCTGTTGTAGTTGCTGTGAAAGGACTGCAGCTGAAGTTGTTGTTGCTGCTGCTGTTGCAGATGCTGCTGCTGGCCAGTGGCAATGGTTGTGGCAGCTGCAACTGCTGCGGCAACGACGTGCTGAAAGTGCTGAGCGTTGGCTGACGTGGAAATTTCGTTGCCGATGGGCTGCACAAAGGTGCTCAGATTCAGATTGCCGCCGGTTGAGCGTTGAGCGGGACTGAGGGATTTCCGGGCGGGCGGCGTCGGCGTCGGCGTCTGGTTGGGCGTCTCTAGGCCATGGCCAGCTGAGCTGGCTGTGGTCCACACAGACATCTTGAGCAGCGGACGGTGCAGAAGGCAACGCAAATAGCCGACAATTTCCTTAGTAGGGCATCCATTTTGCACGAATTTCAATACAAAAGTAAAAAAAAAAAATAATACACACACAAGCACAACAGACAGGGAGAGATAGAGAGACACACAAAAGGTGCCACAATATTACAAGTAAGTTAGTTTAAGTACAGTAGCTAAGTACAAATTAAAACAAAAACAGTTGCACAGTTTGTCGAATTACATGTTGCATATAATTAAAATTGTTTGTGTGCAAAAAAAAACAAAGCAAAGAGCTTGCCCTGTGCGCGAAGACAGAACAACAAAAACAGACTGACTCTCACTGTGTTTATCGATAACTGCACGCTCTGTGCTCGCAAGAGCTGTACACACGCTGTTGCTTTACTCAGCTGCTGTTAGCGCGCTGTTATGTTAAGCGACATTTTGCTTTGGGTGGCAAGGCTGCAAACTTTGCGCGCCTAATTTGAATTTGCTTAATTCTTGCATATGAATTGTAAAACAGTTAAATAAAACATTTTTTGTCGCATATATGCAAAAACAATTGATTGCATAATATTTGCTGGCCGTTTTGATGTCAATGTTAGCTAAATATTTACAAACAAAGCGGCATATCAGCGTCCCAGAGGCCCATTAATCAAACGCCCACGCTAATTAAAATAAAGATTTTCAACGCAAATAAATGAAATGCATTCTTTTACGCTAGCAGTGACACACATTTTAATTTGCACGAATTTGCAATTGTTACAGTTGTTGTGGGGACTTGTTTGCTGATTGTTTTTCACAGTTTCGCTTTGGTTTCTTCGCTTTTGGTTTTTTTTTTTGCTTCGCTTGCTTCCGGCGTGGGCGGTTTATTTTTGTCAAGTAGCTATAACTAATGTGTGTACAAGTATCTGTAGCTATATCTATGCAACAACCACCTCCACGCGCCTTGAACTTGCCAGCTTCTTCTGTGCTTGAACCGCGAGCAACTTGCAACAAAAAGTCAAAGAGACCCAACAAAAATATATGTGCATATGTAAATCGCTAATGATATGTATGTGTATAAAAATGTGTAGTTTTTTTTTGGCTTTTTTTTGTGAATTAATTGGGCAAATAGTTATATAGATACATGAGTGTAGTGGCAGGTACTGTGTGACTTCGGCCTAAAGCCAAGTCATGTGCCGCATTTAACGGTTACCCTGCTTTTTTGTTTGTTTTTTCTTTTTGTTGTCAATGCTTAGCGTTTGTTTTTTTTTTATTATTAAAACGCAAATTTGCTCAATAGATTTCTTTTGGGCGCGCCACCTTTCAAGGTGTTACAAATATTGCGACTGTGCGTGTTTGCTAACGTTATCGGCCAATTGAGCGGCCCGTTATGACGTTTTTTGTTTGCATTCGAAATAAATGAAAATAAGTCACACGGTTCAAATTGTCAGCCACATGCTGCATGGGGTTTCTAATGTGTTGCCAGTTGCATTCACTCAGATCGTGATGAAGATTGAGAAGGCATCAGGAACAGTTGCAGCTGGGACGCAGTTTCTGCTTGGGCCCAACAACAATTAATGCCAATTGAAATCAATAGACTGCCTCAAGTACAAATTGTTAGCCCTCAAAGCAGCTGCCACCTAAAAAAAAACTAGTCAATTTCTGAGCTTCGCTATTTTGTTTTCAATTCTTTTGTTATTTATTTTTGTTCCGTACATATATATTATTTTTGCCAAGTCATGGGCTAATAATAAAAATTTTTTACCCAGAAAATTGGCTTTCGATAACACAGTACAACAACATCTAGATATGTCGCCCAACAATCTGAGGTCTTTGAAAAGTTGTATGTAAATAGGTGTGTTTATTTTTATACCTTGTACCCATAATAAGTGGCTTAGAAGGGTATAAATAAGTTGTGCTGATGTATGTAAAAGGCAGAAATTCACATTATTTATTTCTGAACAGCACAAAAGCTGAGGCGATATCGGGACCAAAATCTTTGAAAATTAATTTTTCTCTTCTAATTTATTAATTATAATATATTTTCTTTTTGTTCTGTTCTGTAAATTGAAAGTAAATTTTGTTTCATTCATATATATTATTAAAAGCTAAAAAAAAACCAATTTCAACAAATTTTTCTTAAATAAAAACCCCATTTAACTATTTTATTGCTTCATTTCTGATACGATGTTTTTTTTATATTATACTTTACCTTCCTCTCTCACTATCTTTAACTCTAATTTGCTTTGTTTGCACACTATTTCAATTTTTATTCCAGTCTTTTTATCTTTTACCAGCGTGCTTGATTCCAAACACGCCTACTTGAATTCATGAGAATTGCATAGAAAGGCTGTATTCCTTAATCTAACTCGCTCGTTTTTATGTTCCTTCTTTAAGTACTTTAAGTACTCTAAGCACGGTAATTTATTGCCGGATACGGAGTATCTGCTAGTCGAATATTCTCGCAAACTTACTTATTTGTTTTTTTTTTTTTTAACTTATATCGCAAATTTGTTTGCCACGTTCCTTATAGTTGTTGACGACTTATGACGTCTGTTTCTAAATATAACAATAACAAAAATACCTAATCAATAGAAGACCTCGTTAAATAAATACGCTCCAAAACAAGATAAATATTTTTTATGATTTTTATGTATTACAGCACTTTATAGGATACTATTTACTTCAGTGTTTGAGAACGAAAGTTGCTGACACGCTTTTAAAATCTTTGGTAAATATTTAAACAGATATACGAACTATTTAAACAGCTTAAGTAAAGTAACGTCAAAATCTATGCCAATAAACTATAAAATTAATGTTGTAGAATCACAAAACAATAAATGTAAAAGCTGTTGAGAACAGAAATAAGAGAGTTTATTATCGAAACTTTTACAAACCAAACTTAAGAATGCAAGGAATGGAGAGAAATTATATTAAAGAGCGATATGTTAATTATAACTGTCAATGAAAACAAAATTGTTTAAGAGTATATGCTTTGGAGACATTTTAAAGCTTTTGGAACTAAAAATTATGTAAGAGAACACAAAATTTGATAGAGCTTTAAACCGCAAACGTTTAAGAATGTAAGAAAAGAAAGACAAACCAGAAGTAAGGGCTCAAGATCAATTTATAAACACTTAAAACGTTTAAGAAAGCGAAAAAAAAAGGAATAAAGAAATTGAACGAAACGAGAGAAAAGATTCGAATGCATAATTTTATGACCTACGTGTATGTTGAATAATCAATTAAACAATTTTAATTTCAATTTTCAAATGCAGTTGTCTTTTTAATGCTTAATCAAGAACTTAAAAGGCTAAAGAAAAGGTACAACAATGCACAAAGCTAAGTACGCGGCACAACTAATGGCTAATGGACAAGATAAACATCACAATATAAAATAAACCCCACGGGGGAAATCCCCCGGCTAACAATCAGCTTGGGCTTAAAAGTTGACAAATCAAAATTATATATGTATACAGTAAGTATTAGGTATAGTAGTTATAGTGGATAGAGGTGGAAATACTCCAGAGTTGTCAGCGTATCGTGTGCTCAATGTTGCCCATGGACTGCTTCCGCTGATTGTTCACCTCGAAGCGTTCCATAATCTTGGCCACAATCGACGAGGGCGGCTGATCCGAGCTGGAGGTGAGGCCGCGGTAGCCGAGTGCACTGGAATCGGCCAGGGAGCTGGCCAGCTGCAATCTCTTGACGAACGCCTCGGTATCGATGCCCGGCACCTTGGAGGGCTTCAGAAACCGCTTCGGTATGCGCGACAACATGTCCTCGGTGCCGACGGGCCCAAAGCCCAGATTAATGAGTATCGCCTCGGGATCCGGTTTGCGCGACTCCAGCAGGCTGTCCACGCTCGAATACCGGCTCGAGTCCGACTGCATCGAGACGGAGCTGTCCCGCAGCAGCAGGCTGCTAAACCGATGCTGACGCACCGCCTGCGGACTCAGCTCCGGCGCCGTGCTCGTCGAATCGAAGGATTCCTCGTGCCGCAGACAGCGATTATGGCTGTGGCTGCTGTGGCTGCTGTTGCTGCTGCTGCTGATGGAGATGTGCCGCTGCAGCGCCGCCTGCAAGTGTTTGGCGGGCAGGCGTGGCCGCAGCAGCGGCTCATCCGTAATAGACTCCACGTCCGCATCCTCCTCCAGATCGGCGGCATAGGGACACTCACACGCCATGTTATCCACGTCGTCCACAATTATCGACTGTTGGCGCTGCAATTTGCGGCGCTTGCGCAACGGTTTATTGGGCGGAAAGTGGGGCGTGCCGTTGGCCATGGCCAGATTGTCGCTGCTGCCGGCGTGCGGCTTGTGGCATGCGGCAGCCTGTGGCGGACCCTCAAAATTGCTGCAGCTGTGCGAGCGTTCCATGCTTGTAAATGTTATTATTGTTTTGTTGTTGTTGCTGTTGTTGTTGCTGTCACGGCTGCTTGGATTACGCTGCTTTTCAGTGGGTTTTGCTCATATTTGGTAAGAGTAAAAGCCCCGACACGCTTCCCAGCTCGAGATCAGGTTCAGCGTCTGACGAAACAGCAGCTAAGGCCTCGCGATCTTCTCTCTCGCTCTGTCACTCGCTCTGTCTCCTTCTCTTTAGCCTCTGTCTCTGTCTGTCGCTATCGCTGTCCCTGGGCCGGCACACTCTGTGCACTTTTATTTGTTATTTGTTTTTATTATTTGCTTAATTCGGTGTCTGTTTTTTCTGCATCAACAACAATTACGCCAATAATTTCAGTTATTTGTTGTTATTTTATTTTTTTGATTATTTTTTGTGTTTGGCTTCTTTCTGGAAACACACAAAAACACACAGAAAACGTGTTTCGCGCCGTTCCACCTTTTTAGTCGATTTTCGTGTGTCTGTTATTTTGTGTTTTATTTATGTTTTTTTTTTCTCGCTTTTTTGCGCTTCTATTGAACGTTAATCAGCCGCCGAGCACTTCTGACCCCGGATTCGATCAACCAGCACTTGACATTGATATTCGAAGACGGAATTGAGTTTACAATTGAATACAAAAATGGTTTTTTTTTGTTTGGTTTTTTTGTTATTGTTTTTTTTCTGAGTGTGTGCTCTTTGTGGTCTGGCAAGAGTTGAGCACAGCTTTATGTATTTAATAATTTTTTTTTTATTTATTTATTCATTAAGTACACAAATTAATTATAGACTCCCTTCTGCTTCTTAATCAATAACTCTCCAACACGTTCGCTCTCTTTGTGTGTGTCTTTATTTCTGCCGCTCGAAGTTGAACTGCACGGCGCAAAGTGATCTTAAAAACTGAAATCACAAAACGGAAAGCGCCCGAACACAACAGGCACGCGAAGCCGCAGCCAAAGCTCGCGCGCGCGTGCGAGCGAGAGAGCACGAGGCGCACAAAGCGAACGGTGTATTTTGTGTGTGTGTGGGTTGGAGAGTGTGTAGAGTTAATGGGCGAGTGGGGCTCAGCGCGCGTGCTCTCTCCACTGGGTGAGCGCATTGAAATTGGAAATTACTTTGCGCGCATTTAACAATTTCCTCAACGCACGACGCCAATCTATAAAAACTTTTGATTAAAAGCACAACGTTTTGCGGTTAACTTCGCGCTTCGCACCCCCATCCCGATCCCGATCCACAGCTGTGTGCGCACGGGCGCCGTTAATTGGAAGGGGGCTAGAACGAACATTTTCTGCCGCTGAACCAGTTACGAGGTTTTATTTATTATTTGTCTGTCTTTTTATAGTTGTTTAGTATATTTCCTAAATACAGATAAAAAAATTCCCAATTTAAATATGTCCCACATTGTTAAGATAGCAGCTCCGGGAATATTTTATGGCATAAGAGCTGCTTTGCTGTGTAAATATTAAGTCTGGCATTTTACGATCGGCCAGCGTTTAAGAATAATATCTTTTGATGTGGATTCAGTTTATGTTTATGTTGCAGGGTCTCAATAACCCGGAATAACTCTGGGCAAATCCCGCATTCAAAACATTCCAAGCAAACACGTTCCACAGTGCGATAGCAGGCAAAAGCTTGGAGCGTCAAAGCTTTTGCGCAGCTGATCGCGTGACAAGCTTTAACGGTAAGCGCTCTCAGCGTAGTAGCCAACGCTGATACATTCTTATATCGAAAACTTAGTTCGGCATGCCGGAGCTTGAATACCCTTGCACACATAAAAATCATATATAATATAAATAAATAGCTGTTGTTTTTTTGCATTTAATATTATTTTGTTTTGATAGTCGACAAACAGAAGCAAACTAAGAAGATTAATTATGTGTGCTATACTGATTAACTAAATAGGTCAGCGCTTTGCTTTGTGTTTCTTTAATAAACAATACAGCTAAAATACATTTGGGAAGTGTATAAAAATGCAGGTTAAGCACGTTTAAGTTGAAACCCAGTAGCGAATACAGCGACGAATTCTCGCCAAACCCTCAGCGAATGTGATACATTTGAGCGTAAATTGATATGATCATTGCCAACAACAACAGCAGCAAAGTAAACAACATCAACAAAAAAAAAATATGTTTAAAGGCTTTGTTAACAGTTCATAAAGATGTTGTAAAACTGGCAGCCTCAATATTGATTACTCGAACATTTGGAAATGTGTGCCAAGATAAAAGCAAAAGTCAATTTACACAAGCCATCAAAATTGGATATCAACAGCAACATTTGCTTACCTATACAAGTATGTACAATTACATATATCATACATACTATGATTCATGGAATGCTGGCACCTGGCAAAAGCATGTTTAAATTCCCCTCAATTAATTAATAAACTGCATTCTTGATTCCAAGAATAACTTAAGCAATAATAGAAAAAATGCATTGCATAAGTTAAGTTATCTAATAATTCACTGCTGGGAGTTATAATAAATTTAAAATATCTAAATTTTAATAATTATAAGTTGTAACGGCTTGTTACACAAACGGACCGTGACTGTGACGTAGACAGTAACTGTGACTGTGACTGTGACTTGCCTAGAAAATCAAATATGCACCAAAGGTCGCCGACAAGGGGAAATTCCAAAATGGAGTCCACAGTCTCTAGACAACATGATTTGAACTTTGTTTCCTTAGTTGGGAACATGCATATATGCACTGGGAGAAAAAGCCGGTGCGAACTTAAAAGTCAAAGTACAATCCGTTCTTGAAGATCGATTAAATCGATTGATTGCAAATGTCACGATCGCAATCGATTGCAAATTAAAACAACTTTCTAGAAGTAGGTACAAAATATTTCTATATAAATTAAGATTTAACATTTTTAATGTAAGAATATTGTTTTTAATTTAAAAAATTTTACTTGATTAAAATACAAATTTTTTTTATGTGTATATATGCATCTTATCAGATGTTTCAGACTTATTACGCTAAAGGCAATTATAAATGTTGATAAATGATAAACATACGACGTAAGAATTGTACAGGTAGATACATGCACAGTCACTCTTTAATCTCAGAAATTAGCAATTAATGCTCTAACTAATTGCTAAATAAATAAAAAATTGTTGCTTTGTTTTATTCACACGGTTATGAAAGATCTAATATAATTTAATATACCGCACACGAAATGGACATTCTCTTGTCCCAAGCAAAAAAAATACACACACACAATAACTGTTATTACACCGATTGATAGAATGAAAAAAAAACAACAACATATATGTGAAAGTATAACCACATGTGGGAAGACTTGGGATCGAGTCTTGCGTGCCTCAGGACTGGAAATGTCAAACTGTTCTCCAACTAAAACGGTTTACACTCAAATCATGAGCTTGGCTCGCGCCCTTTCAATTGAATTTAATTGCCTTCGATTTGAATTTTCCATACAAAACAACTGAAACTGATCGAATTGATGCAATGATCAACGAGGCGATATCTTGCAGTAACTCTGTTGTTAAAAGGTAAAAAGCACATCTAATAAAATTAAATTGAAATATATCAAGTATTTTAATTTCTTTGACGTGATTTGCTACGCATTATATATACATGATCGGTACGACAGACTAGAACCTAGTGCAGCGATCGACTTTTGGTAAGCTCAGGTTTTAATTATTATCGACCATAAAAAAAATTTTGTTATTTTTTTTAATTCCTTGACAAAGTAACTCAATATTAAAGAAAATAATTTAAATAAACTTAGCTGTTATTATATTTATATTATATATACATAGCATATAAGCATTATTGAAAAAAAAATATATGAAATTATATCGCAAATCTGTTTGCAAGAGCTTTTTCGATAGTTTGAATATCACTGTATTTTTACTAGAATTTTATTTTGATTTTGTAAACTGCAATTCAAATTATTTTATGCCATACACCCCGTAGGTCATCAGCCCCGTTGGTCATACGCACCGTATGCCATAAATAATATGCTACTAATATTGACTGCCCACATAATAAATGCATTGCCTTAAATTGCATAGTTAAAAACTTGCTGCCTGTAACATACATGAGCACTACTTGTAACACCCCTTTTAATTTGTTGTACAAAATACGTGGTATAGAAACGAAAGTTTCTATTACTAGGAAGCGCATAAGATTTAAATTAGTTAATTATTAAAAATATATGTACATATAGAATATTTAATTCTTACCTGCTGTGTTTAAGCCAAATACTCGTGCGTTGAAAATGTGTCAATTAAGTGGCATTGGGTTACATGTAAAACGGTTATGAATCGATCGATTGAAGACTTTGCGTATGCAACGGTATTCGTAATGTCACAGAAAAGTGGAAAGTGCAACGCACGAGTGAGAGACAGAGACAGATACAGAGACAGCAGGGACCACAAATAACCGTAATTCACAACCGGCTGGCAGCAGACACAACACAGAACTGAGCTGCGGAAAATGGTGAATGCCTTTTCACTGGGCTTCTATTGTTGTTGTGTCTAGTTGTTTATCTGTGGCGCGTAATCAGTTTTGTCAACGGCGCTGACATTAGAGATCATCTGGGATCTTATCTTTATTGTGGACACGCACACACACACACATTTGCAAAAGTTTGTGTTGTGTGTACTTAGAATTCGTTTGCCAACGAGCGCTGAAAGATTGTTTCCGTTTTGTGATTTCTGTGCAAATGCAACTAACTGTAAATCTAAAAAAAGTCTGGCCAACGGACGGCTACAACAGCACGGACAAAACGAAAAACTAATACTGAACTGCCAAAAGCCAAGCAGACGACGCATTCGTTCCAAAGTGTTTTGCATGGAGGCAGCGAGCAGAGAAAGAGAGATTGAGAGAGAGAGAGAGAGAGAGAGCAGGCCCGTTGCCATAGCAACGTATCTGAAATGCACGCAGAGTGGAATTCACACTCGCTGACAGCTTGATGCTAGCAATTGAAGCTTCATGCTGAGTGCGCGCTATTTTATGCACACAGCATGTGTGCGGACCGATTCAAAGGCGCAGGCGAAAAAAGCTTTCTCCAAACATGCAAACGCAGCGAGTCTGGCAGCTCTCGCCGAGCTAACAACAGTTGGAGCAGTTATGCTGGCCTGCTGTGCAGTTCTCTGACTGTTAACGTGCTGGGAATAACAGGGGCTTGCTTAACATTGCATTTCCGTTTGTTTGCTGTTAAACGTTAACTAACAGCATATTTAACCTTATAGAAATATTTATTCAAAATCATGAGATAACAAATTTAAAACGAATGAAAATGATTTAATAAACTTGTGCAAATGTTGATAATAGACAAACAAGTCTTGGAATAAGTACACACAAATCGTTTACTTTTTGTTCTTTATTTAAATTTTGTGTATTCATTATGATAATATTGTACAATTTGTTCATTTTTGTTTTGTTTTGAAAATTTCTCAAGTTACAGACTACATACGTAATTAGCATGAGTTTCACTTGCGCTCAGTTTCAGTTAACTTTTACTATTTTTCGCGGAATCGTTTCCAACAGGTAACAAAAAATAAATTATTGGCTTTTATATTTATGCATATATGTATACATATATATATTATAGAAAGAGCATAAACCTTAAAAATTATAACTAAACATATAGATTTATAACATGTCGGCAAGATATTCGATTCTTATTTCATTTGTTCTTCTCCTTCATCCACATCATCATTTTCTCATTTATATCATCATATTTATATATCTTGAATTATTACGTTTAGAGTTTAGACTACAACTAAAAACAAATTGTGATGTACAACACCGAAGATGACAAATTGAAAAAAATGTTGCTTACATTTAAAGTTTTAAAGGGTTATAAAGTTTATAAAACTGTATAGAACAATAGCATAAAAGGGAGTTTGTCTTTGTGTGTGTGTGAGAGAGTGTCAGTGTGTGTGTGTATTGTTGTTGTTAAAAATAATAAACAAATTATAATAATATTGAGCATTGAACGTGTACTGTTCAAGATTGTAGCAATTGATGCGGAGTATTCGTTGTGGAAAACAAGTTTTGAAGCAAAGCTCTTAAGTTTCTCGCTCCTCTAAACTACTTCACTTTTAAATGTAAATTTAAAAACAATTGTTAATTAAATTAAGTAAGCTGTTAATTATGGCAAACAAAGATTGTAAACGCACAATGTCATATGCTGTATAAACGTTTAAATTATTGTATTATTTTTATGTGTTTTTGTTTTTTGTTTACGATATCTATATATATATTGTATATGATATATTATTATTGTTCTCGCTTTATGTACTTCGTATTTTGTTCAGATTTGTCTTATCGTTTCAGATGCTGATCTACTCCACTGTAGTTTTTATAAATGTTTAATTTTTGTTTCTTATTTTTGTTTTGTTTTGAATCAACTTTGTTGCGTTGATTATATTTTGTAGATTTTCTTGTTTTACAACAAATGCACACAATTCTTTTTTCCATTTTTGTTTAGTTTAGTTTTTGTTTTTGTTTTTTTTTTTTGCTTTTTGTTTTCTTTTCTTAACTTGGACTTAATTAAGATTTTTATCAACATGTTTTATTGCAGAGCGACTTATATATTTAAAAGATAATTACTTTAAAGAGTGTTTTATCATTTCTTTTTTATTTTTTTTATGTTTTGTTTTGTTCTAGGCATTGGAAGCAAACATGGACAAAATCTGTCGTATTTTTTGTTACTGCAGAGATCCTAATTATTTTTTTTGTTTTTTTATATATTTTAAATGTAATCAAGTATATTTTTCAACATCATACAAAATACATTATAGCCACAAATAACAAGGGTTCAAGTATTAGGTATTAGTGTGAATAGTTCAAGAAGCATAGAACAAACAATTTGTTTTATTTTTTTTTTTTGTAAAATTAATTTCACAAATTATTTACTATATTCAACAATAATAAAAAGGCTTAAGACAATTTTCATATACATAGAGTAGCATTTAAGTAGAGAGTACAAACGATTTCGATTAGAATAGGGGAATATAATTTTGAGCTCGGAAGGGGAAGGGGGAATCGGGGCAAGTGGACCTATGGTCTAGCATTTAGCAAGAAGCGAACTTACGTTTTACTGGACAGACATTTTGCACTCTATTCTTGTTGTAGTTATTAATAAGTATATATATTTGTATAAATACATAAAGATGATAATTTCACTTAATTACAGCATTTTTTTTCTTTTTTGTATATATATTTATATATATTAACATAGCGAGAATTTAAATTTGTTAAAAAATTTATGTAATCTCATTGTTACTAAAGTAGCTAAACAAAAACAAAACTTGAATACGTACAGCTAAATATTGTATTGTTCGGTTTCAAATATTGTTCAGTTTTATATATGAATTTCGTTTTATATATATAATCATATTTAATAGAGAACTTAGGCTAACTTATGATTTATTTGAAAAATGGCTTATTGAAACAACTTTTGTTAGCAAAATTGTGTCCACATTTTGTGTGTATGTATGGGGGGGAGGGGGGAGGTGTGTGTGGGTGTGTGTATATCTTTTTTTTTTGTTTTGAGAGCAACTACTACTGATTGGGCAGCTCTGTGAGCGTCACATCGTACAGATCATCCTCAATCTGTTGCACTTCCAGCAAGAAAATGTCCTCGTTGCAGTAGAAGGATATCATATCATCATCAATTTTCGCCGTAATCCTGCAATAGAACAGACAACGATTAAATATTATATATGACATATAGTAGTCATTCTGCGAGATCTTTTCATTTTTATTACAGAGCACCCATGCCGTTAAAGCTTCAGTTAGTTTTAGGGCTAAACTACAGGATGAGTGTGTTTTTTTTTATAAATTATGCGATTTGTGCTTGTGTGTGTGTGTGTGTGTGTGTTTGTGTGTGATAAGCGTATTTGTATGTGTGTGTGTGTGTGTGTGTGTATAGCACTTGACACAGCTGCCTTACTTACCCCTTCTTATTTGTGCGATATATGTTATTTATGCTCGTTGTTGAGATTTTGTATTTGTTTTCAATCTGCAATTGAGAAACGAGAGAAATATGATGTTTTGTCTGTTGTGTTTGCACGAGTAACGAGTAACGAGTAGCGAGTAACGAGTAACGAGAATATAAAGAAAGCTAACTAGAAAACTAAAATATTTCTCTTATAACTCTTGTGTGTGTTTGTGATTTTGTTCATTTTGAAAAATAGTTTCTTTAAGCCAATCTTTTCGAATCGAATCTTTAAAATTCATAAACAAAATATTTGCAACTGCCCCAAACTGTTGCCTGTGCCGTATTGTGTGGGTTAAGTGTAGTTATAAATGGATAATTATACACATAAGTATTGTTTATTATTTATTTTTATAATTTTATTTTGATTGGATCAGCTACTGATGTGTTTGTTTGATGAGTTTTTATTATAAATATTTTATGTGACATGGTTACGACGCTTCAATTAGTTTCAACTACGTAAACGATCCTTTAAACATTATTTTTTGTAAATTTCTTTAGTTTTAAATGTGAATAACGATTGATATGAAGTTAAAAATGCATTAACTTTGGTCAGTTTTGTTTTTAAGTACCTAAAGAATACTTAAGATTTGAACATTTTGGAATAAAAATTTTGTTTTTATATTTTTTTAAAATTTTTTTTTCAACCAATTAGACCAAAATGAACAAAATTACAGACGTTAGAGTTTTTTTAAATTTTTTTTTTTGCTTTTTAGACTGTTTTTTTTGGGAGTATTACTTTTGGATAGGGACTCATGCTGCTGCTTCCTCTTTATTGATACTTACCGCATTTAGCAGGCCAATTGTGGTGGGCGGCACCACATGAAGGGGCGTGTAGACCTCCTCGTTCTCCTGCCGCACATACAGCATCACCCGCTCCGTGGTGGGCGGGGTCATGCGGCCCCGCTTCATGGGCGGCCCAAAATCGGACATGGGCGTGCTGGTTAACATACTCTGATCCAGTATATGATCCTTCTTATCACTGTCCGGAAAGAGAGAGAAAAATAGTTGTATTTAAATTAAAGTTAACACATTTTTTTGGAGGCACGTCCTCTGGCAAAAGGATGACGATTTTTACTCACGTCTGCATGTCGGGCGGAAAATGATTGTGAAATTTGAGCGTGGGCGTGGCCACCTTCTGGCCGTGCAGCAAAAACGGCGAGGCGCCCTTCAGCTCCGGCGAGTCAGTCTCATGGCCATAGAAGCTCTGTTTGAATACAAAATGTGAATTGAAGTTGTGGCATGCAACTTGTTGCAGTTCCCGTTCCCGTTCCCGTTCCCGTTCACTTACCTTTTCCATATCCTCCGCGGGCGAGAAGAGCACTGGAGGCTTGCCCAGATCCTGCATGCCATAGAACTCGGAACGATCCGTGACCGGGTGATAGAGCTCGTCCAGCTTCTTGCGGCCAGTTGCTGTCATTTTGCGCTTGGCGGCGCGACGTTCCTCATCGCGCGTCTTCCGTTCCGCGCCCTGTATGCGAGAAAGAGAAACAGAGAGAGGGAGAGAGAGAGAGTTAGCAAGCTCTTTAGATACATATATAAATAAATGTGCTGTGAGCTTTTTAATTGCTGTTTTGGGCACTTGCGCAAGCTGTGCCAGGTGTGTGCCTGCGAGTGTGCGAGTGTGTGTGTGTGTGTGTGTGTGTGTGTGTAATTAGCAATCAATCAAAATGAATGGGATGCACACATTTTGTTTATTGCCGAGGCTTTGCGTTTTTTTTTTACTTTTTAAATTAATTAAATTCGTGTATGAGCTGCAAGTGGCATAAGCCTGCCACAGCCTGTGGCAACAACACTCAACTGTTACCTGGCTGCCTGTCTGTCTGAATGCTAGCTGCTGTTGAAAAAATAAAAAAACAAATAACTGTATGCCCGCTAGCAGCTACCCTGTAGTCTATCAAAAAAGTAAAGTATTCTTGTCGGCTATGTTTGATGTAGCTCTTATAAATTTACAGCTTTGCTTACAACATAAAACTAAGAGAGATTTTTTAAATCGATTTAGGGGAAAAAAAATCAACAATCAATATCAACAAATATTTTTAATTATTTATAAACATACTAATTGTGTGATATAAAAAAAGCCTAATACCAAATTTCGTGTTTCTAACGCTAAAAAGTTCAATGATATGCTAATAAAATTGACAGTTTGAAAATCGATATTTATCGATTTTGAGAAATTTAATATAGGGAATTTAAGACAAAACAATCTTCTGTAAATTATACACGAGAACATTTGCATACATTCAAAATTTTATTTCGCTGGTTCTCATAACATAAGAAATGTGCCAAATAATACTGAGACTGAAAATCGATATTTTTGCATTTCAATTAAATAAGCAAAGTTGTCTGTATATAATATGCAAACAAAAAAATATGGTCTTTAACGTTTTAATATCGTTAAAATATATATAATAAAAAAAAAAATATTTATGAAGAAAAGAAAATTTACAAGTTATCGAAAGAAATATAAAAATAAGCGGCTAATATACAAGAGTCCTCATATGAGATATATTAAAAAAAAATCAAAATCTGTATTTCCGGAATTTAATATATGAAATTAAAAATGTTTACCCCTTTGCTTCTTACACACATGCAATTTCAATATACCCGCTTTAAGCCACAAAATGTGTGTACAGGGTATTTAAATATATATAAAAAAGCAACCAGTTTGTTGCCACCAACGCGGCGATTGCATTTGCCAAGCTTTGGCAGGCACCGTTAGGGTCAGAGCCAAAAACAACAACAACAACAACAACAACAGCAGCGAGCAGAAGAAAATAAGCAAAAAAGATATTTGCTGTAAAATTATTATAAAATACTTAGGAGATGCTGCATAAATATGCATACATCATAAATAATGCGGCGGCGCCCCGAACCATGGCGAGCGCAGCTTGTTGTTGCAACGGCTCGCCAACCGATGGCCAATTGCCCACCTGAGCAGCAGCTGCTTGCCGCTTGATTGCTTGTGAGTGAGCGGCACACACACACACACACACACTCGCACACACCTAGAGAGATTATATATAGTCTGCCGTCTGCCGTCTGCTGTGATTGCTGGTTTGCGTGTAAATTCAGATTCTCTGCGTCTTGTGTGCACTTTGCATTTGTAATTAAAAATCAGCAATTGAGGCGCAGGAAGTGATATTTCCCAACCCAATAGCCTCCCCTTGAGCCACCCCTCCAATCCCCCCTCATACGTCCGTCTCTCTGTCAGCTCTGGTAGCCATTTTTTTATTGGCTATTTTGCTCAAGTTATGCAAGGATGTTGTGCATATGCACACACACACATATATATATATATTTATACCCACCTATAAAGAGCCCCTCCCCCCCTCTCTCCCCTTCACCTGTTGCTCTTTGCTGCGCTTATCACAACTACAAATTTTAGCCTAGAGCATTCGCTGTACGTCAACTGCGTGTGTGTGTGTGTGTGTGTGTGTGTGTATCGGCATGTAAATAACTGTATTTTATTACATACTTTTATTTTATCTTGGCAAAAATATCGCCAAAGTTGCTCAGACAGCGGCTCGAATTGCCGCCAATGCGGTCAATGCTCGCCGCCTTCTTCTTCTGCTTCTTCTTCTTCTTCTACAACAACATCATCATCTGCTTCTTCTTGTTAATCGACCAACTGTATTATTGCAAGGGGTGGGGCGTGGGGGGAGATTCATCAGATTGGATGCACATTTGAATAGCTGCGATAGTCACAGCGATTACAAAGCGCAATTTTCGATATGGCAATTTTTTTTTTTTTATGTTGTGCTTATCGATAAATTTTCCTCTGGCTTTTGGTCTCATAAATATGAACTTTCACTCGGCCAATGCAAAAGTTATAAAAAAAAATCTGATTTACTAATGAATCGATAACTAGAACGATCTTTTTTATAGCAAATAAATTTGGAAAACAAATGTGAGGATTTGACACGAAAATCCTAATAAAAGCTTCGATAAATACAATATCTAAATAAAGGTTCTTTAAATTGAGTTTATTAATTTAAGCAGTTGAAGTGTCTTCTTAATCTTGATGGTAAATTTTAACATCATATTTAAATTATTTAAATTCAAGAACAAAATATACTTGTAATTGTAAGAAATTCTATTCTATCTATTCAGCTATAATTTAGTTCGTTTTTTTTTTTAATTTTCTTCTTTACATGATCAAGCCAAATACGCCTGTCTAATTGAACCCAGGAAATATATGTACTATATGCTCGAAAGTTAGCTTAATTGGTATATGGATATTCATTTGCCAGACACAGTTAAACTTTATAACATTTTGTGTTTATTTTTTTGCATATTACAATTTGCACAGACGTAATGCCATAAAAGCGAATAATACTAAAAAAATAGTATTTTATACTAAAAGCAAACAGGGTAGCCATAAAATGGCCAATTAAGCGATATGGCCGTAATACAGGCAGTAATCTGAGGTACTTCTTTTAAAATGGGTGTAAAATAAATTTGTTAATATGACTACACAAATATGTTACTAAAATCTGATCAAAATCTTTGTTTCGTTTTTTTTGCGCAATTTTTAAAACGTTTTGCAATACTGAAAACTCAGAAACCCTTTATTTATAGTTGATTGCAATTGCAGTCAATAAAAAAAAGGTGCCAAAAGGCGGCAATTGCAACCGAGTTGTAAATGCAGAGAAATCAGAAAACCCAAAAAACAAAGAGAAATGCGTGTAAAAAGCACATATACAATCAAAGGATGTATATATATAAAATAAGCTGGTACGCGAAATTTAATTGATACATTTATCGATAAACACACGCCTCGAAGCACAGGGCAAATACATACATATATGTATATATATATAATGTATAAGGTATAGGGAATCTGCTGGGTAGTACAATAAAAGGCAGTCGTGTCCATGGTTGGCCAGCAGAAGAAGAAGAAGCAACAGAAGTGTAATGATATGAGAAAATTAAATTGGAAATCCACGAAATGATTTATTAATAAAGCACATCAAGCGCAAAAAAAGTGAAGGGTTCGCTACGCATATAAAGAGACAAGGAGAGAGAGAGAGAGGGTAAGAAAGAGACCAAGGCGAAACATTGGCCAAAAACAAGGGCACGTTGCCGGAAAGGCAGGCGAAAGGATGATGCCAGAGTTGGCTGGAGTTGAAGCTGTGTGTGAAGTGTGAGTGCGGGGCAAGGGGGCAACGGGGGCAACGGGGGCAACGGGGGCAAAGGGGGCAAAGGGGGCATTGTCCATTTACTTTTGTACGCGTTACGCTTTCCACCTGAGGCAGCCGAGTCAAAGTCAGAGACAGACGGACGGACGGACATTGGGGCTTGATGAAGGGACAACCCATATGCCATGCAACAATCGGGCAGTTGCCCCCAATTCGCATAAAAGCTGCAAGCGACAAGTGGCACAGGCAACAACAGCAACAACAACAGCAACAACAGCAACAACAACAACAACAACAACAATTGGCAGGGCTCTGCCAGCGTCGCTGCCTCAAGTCACGTAGCAGCGCTTTTAGTTAGCTTCATTCAACCTGTTGTTGCACGTGGCAGCATTCTGTGTACGCATGTGTGTGTGTGTGTGTGTGTGTGTGTGTGTGCGTAATTATGTGGCTGTGGTAGCCACAGCATTGCGAAATGAAATCACTTACCTTATCGCAGAAGACCTTAATCTGACAGTAGCCGCGATGAAAGACCGTCGCGTCCCGCGGATCCTCGAACGTATCGATTTGTACGTGCAGCGGCAGTCCCTGCAAAAATACCAACAAGAAATACCAAAATAAATACCAAATAATAATAATCATAAATAAGAAAAATACTAGTCATACTTTAGTCAGTCTTCACTGTAGCTTTTAATGCTAAAGAAAAAGAATTCTTGACCAAAGTAAATACCAAATAATAATAATCATAAATAAAAAAAATACTACAACTAGCCATGCGCTTTAGCCAGTATTCACTGTAGCTGTCACGTTTTGCTTCCTTTTAGCTTTTAATGGCAAAGAAAAAGAAGCAGAAAATGCTAAAAAAAGATCAGAACTCTTGACCAGGCCGAGTTCGTGTGTTTCTGTCAATGAAATATCAACTTAATGGTACGCATTACAACATACGAAGGATGCAACAACTGCAACAACTGCAACAACAACAACAACAACAGCAACAACAACTCAGAACTGACAACAACCACTTCCTACGTATATGTTTAAAGCCAGAACTGTAGCAATCGCCTCTTGGCCCGGCTAACTGCCTGCCCCCTTTTTATTATTATTTTGTTGTTTTTTTCCTTTTCGCTTCTCTTTTGTTGTTGTTGTTGTATGATGTTGGCCTTGTCGCGCCTGGCGGGTATTATGACTATGTGATTAAGTGTGTAACACGGCAGGTAACAGAGGCAAGGGACACGCCTTTCGGGCTCATCAACTTGTAGACAATCGCTCCACGCAGATGACTCTCTATATCTATATAAGTGTGTGTGCACAGGTGTTTATTAAGCCAAGAAGCACAATATATATATTACACTAGACTGCGTGTGTTCCTTATTGGCTACTATAAGAGGAAAGGTAGCAGTACTGATATAAATGTCCCTTACTAAATATATATATTGGCGTATATATTAACACCAAAGTGAACTACATAATAACTAAAATCTTAGAATGAATTTGTTGTCTCATATTCCACTGATTTAGTTGTAATGGTCTTAACATTTTTTTTATTAAGCACATTAATATTTTAAATGAAGTCTTTTAAATTTGAATGTTTCCTGTTAAATTTGATTGGTAAATTTAGTAAATATGGTGAAAAAAAAACTAATTCGTATTGTTTAAGATTTGGAATTTTATAAACGTGTACTACATTTATAATTTTTCACAAAATAATTTTTTTTAATTTAATTTATTTACTTTTGTTGCGCGTATTTTTAATACCAACATATTTTGGCCATTTTTCTGTTGCTGCAGTCCGCAATAATAAAATCACGAGCTTCAACTTAAAACTTGGAATTCTTATCAATGAAATTATTTTTACTAATTTTTCAGTGCAGAAGTCCCAAGTCTAGGTATGTGATCAGATAAAACTATAATAAAGGTATCTTTGTTTAGATTTTGATTGATGCCTGATTTGGTGATTTGGTGGTAAAATTTTTTAGACTATTTAAGTATACATAATTTTTAATGGAAAACTTGCTTTGTTTTAAATTAAAAAAAAAAAAAAACAGAAAAACATTCAATCAAAAGGATTTAATAACAATAAAACTCTAGCTTAGTTATGAATTTAAAATAATATCTAATAACATATAATAATATGTAATCTAATATAATGGGTATATTTAAAAAGGAAACTCACCTTAACACCTTTTTGACTGCTGAAGTCCGTGCTGAGGCACTGAACTGCAATGTTGATCTGTGAAATGTGAAATAAATGCAATAAACGCAATTAAAACAATGTACGCAATTAATACAAAAAACACCAGCGAAATACAAAGCTGATGCAAAAAAAAGGAAATAAAAAAGAAATTAAAGCAACAACAGCAAAAAGTGCAAATTGAAAAAGTGCGTCTGGGGGCAGCAGCAGCGAGTGTTATTAGAAGCAATTGTTTTCTCTCTATTAAGTCGATGTCCTCTTTATGCCCACGACAGTTTAAAAAATTCCAAACAACACACGCACACACACAGATATAGATACACACACGCACAACAAAAGGCGGGGATACTACAGTTGGTTATGGCCATGGCAATGCCGATGGAGATGGCGATGGAGATGGAGATGGAGATGGAGATGGAGACAATAACAAGGCAATACACAGAGGACCAAACCGAACTGTGGCAACATAACTGAACAGGGGAGTAGGGGGGAGATGAGGGGGGCTTAGGCAGCGGCAAGTTGACTTTTGCAACGCATCCAATTCATTTTTTTTATATATATATTTTAGTTTCGACTTCGATTCAGTTGCTCGGCGACAGACTTCAAGTCGCACACACACACACACACATGTGTGTGTATCTGTGTGTGTTTAAAGGCATTTTAAGCATGTCCAAGCCAGATGCGACGAGCCAAAGACAAACAGTCGGACACAACAGCAGCAAAAAAAAAGCAAAAAAAAAGCAAAAAAAAAAAGAGTAGAAAATCCATCAACGCAAAAATACCAAAGGAAACAATCTTAATGGTAAAAGTGCAACGCGGTCGACGCAGCGCAGTCGCTGTCGCAGCTGGCGTCGCAGTCGACGTTAACGTTGTCGATGTGGACGACGTGGAGCAGTATTTAATGTGAATAATTAGCGGGCGCGTACCATATAAGAGAAGACACAGACAGACAGACGGACGGACGGAGGCTGCAGGCAGCGCACATTGAAGATGCAGTTGCAGCCAGCAAAGGGGGCGGAGGGAGGAGGTAGCGGGCTTGCACAAGATGCAGCAGCACCTGCGTGTCGGTGCGTACGAAAGTTTGTTGTTGTTGTTGTTTTTTTGTTTTTTTACCACCGCTGGGAAAGGCAAAAGATACGCGCACACACAGCTGCAGATACAGATACACAGCGACAGATACAGATGCGCAGATACAGAGAGCGGGGTAAGCGACTGCTGTTGATGCTGCCTAACGGCATTAAACGAAATCGACATTATGCAGCCTATGGCTGTGGCAACTCTGGCGACTCTCTCTCTGAATGTCTGGCCGAGGTTGGTTTGGATTAACATCTCAGCGCGTAAACAATTTGTAAATAAAAAGCGCGATATCGAAATGCAGCCAAAATGCACTTATGGCCATAAGCCAGCCAATTGGCCCGGCCAACCAATCAGCCAGCAAGTTGGCCAATTTAATAACTGCTTACCAATTTGACACAAGTCACTGAACTTGACAACAAATCAGTGCAAAAAATAAAATCTCTAAAAAATATATAATGCAAAGCTGCGCCTAAAATTTAAGGCTGTCAATGTGAATATGATATAAACCATATAACTTTCTAGACCAGAAAAACGTTAACTATTAGAGCTCGAATTGGTAAATTTGATATGTATATATAGAGACATATAGTCAAATACTTGAGTTTAAATAAAAAAAAAATTGTAATTAAATTTTAAGTCATAAGAATATCTAAACAGATTAATAATTTGTAATTGAATTTTTTGTTTATCGTCAAACTTCTTATTTTGCCTGTTTTTATCCATCAAATATCTTGGCCCAAATCAAAATTCACCAAATTAATTGGACTTATCTGCTGCTCGATTGCATGGAGTATAAAATAATTAGGCAAAAAATGTAGATCCTTAACAATTTCAAAAGAAATTTTTCCAGTTTATATTTTTTTCTTATTTTAAAAATACTGATTTTATTCTAGACATTATCAATTTTTTTTATTTTATTTATTTTTGATTTTAATTTTATTGTCTATCTATTTTTTATGATGCTTAATAAATTGTATAAATGAATAAAAAAAACACAATGGGGCGAATTAAAAAACAGTTTTAAGTAAATATATACATACATATATAAATATGTATATACATAGGAAGTTATAAAACTTGTGGACAATGATCATAGTAAATGAATGTAAATATATTATTTACCATATCAATGCAGCTACATTTTTATTTAGAAAAATATGATGTACATGAGTATTTAAACATCTGAAGTAGATTTTAAAGAAGTAAAAATTTTCCATAAGGGTAAAATATTAAAATGTAATGTATTTATGTATATTGGAAGTATCCCCATTAAATATTTATTTACTGACCAAACTCAAAAATAATAATATATCTTTTAAACTTTTGATCTCTGGTATACGGCTATTCATGGCAATTATTGATGTATTATTGGTGTATATTTCATATTGTAGTTTTGTACTTTCTAGATGGATTTATTTTACACTAACTATTGCGGGGTATTCAATCTGATGGACGAAACAGAGAAATATAATTGATATCTCATCAATACTAAATCTGGATAAGACATCATCATTATAACTTACTAAAGAAGCTCTATCAAAAAATAATACATAAAATTAGGCATAGCATTCCATTATCGATTTTATTTTCTTTAAATTATTTACTACAGGGTATCTACAAGTCGCCCCATGCACTCTCTAACGTTTTGACACTTGCTGCTGCTGCAGCTTTGCGTTTGCTGCAGCAATTTGTTTTGTTTTGATTTGTTTTTGGGGTGGAGCTACACAAACAAATGACTCGCAGCAGTTGTTTGTATGCATCTGCATTCCGATTACAATGTTTTCTCAGTTCGGTTCGGCGGTTGGTGGTACGGGGCGTATACGTAATCCGACAGTGCATGGCGCTTGATTCGCTCAATAGAATTGCAAATATTTGAGGCGATTAAAATTGCTGATAATTGCTAAATTAAACGCGCTGGGAGCTTAAAGCCAAAGCTTTGGCAATATAAAATACGAGACACACAGACAGACACACACACACACACACACTTACACACACACACACATTCATAGAGAGACACACTGAAAATTGTCGAGGCAGGTGATTAAAACTAAGTGTCATAAATAAATAAATGCATAAATTATTCTTTTGAAAATATCAACAACAACCACGAGACGAAATATAAAATAGGAAAAAAAAAACAAATGTAAGAGTGAGACGTCCCTAGCTGAGGCGTTGCGTGCGAAAGAGCTGGCAATAGAGGCGACTGTGCGACGCGCGTTGAATAATTTGCGTTGTACGTTGCAATTGAAAATAAATCACAAATTAATTCTTACACACACAGAGGTATACAACACACACACACACACATCACAGAGTGTCATTTATTTGCCGTCTCGTTCATAAAGTGCTTTTTTTGTTTTTTTGCTGCTGTTATTGTTTTTTTTTTTAATTAAGGCGGCGCTCAGCTCGACAAACAAAATGGAGACTTAAACAGTTGGATTGTAGGGGGGTAGGGGGGGTTGGGGTTCTGGCTTAGAACTTACCTTGGCAGAGCTCTCGAGCGGATTCCAGTAGACGGCAATGGCATTGTGCGACACTTCCTCAATGCAGCCAACGAGACCAACCGAGTTCTTTGTATCTGCAACAAGAAAATAAATCAAATAATTATGAGAAAAAGTTAAAGAAGTTATCTTGGTTGGGCTGATGATGAAATACCCTTACAAATACAGAGTAATTGTGATCTTTATATATTTCTGCCTTAATGTTTGTTTCAGAAAATAACGCTATTTTAAATTGGATCTTTATAATATATTACTATATTATTGTTTTGCTCGGTTTTATAATTTCTGAGATTAAAATTTTTAAATATTATTCAGTACACAATAGATACAAATTACAGCATTTAAATAAAAAATAAATTTCACATAAGAAAGTTTGATCTTTACTATTATTTTTTCTTTCAGTGTATATGAGCATGATTGTGACTATCCCAAAAATTTTATTTGCTAGGATATCTAAAAAAATTAAACTGTTTTTATTTGGCGTATATATTCTAAGTGGTTCGATCCGGCAGACTTTTATAAATACAGAACTGAACATACATATGTAGTCGAATATGTCTTGTTCTATGCTTTGCACACTTGCTGATAAAATTATAAAGAATGGTAGAAGAAGGGAGGGGGGGGGGGGGGGGGGGGGGGGGGGGCAACAATTAAGGCAAAATTTTCTGTGACAAGTGCCTAATGAGTTATGTTTGATGGGGCAAGCGCGCAACAGGATGCAGCATGCCAAGAAAGAACTCAACAAAGAAAGAGGGGGAGATAATGAGAGAGAAAGAGAGAGAGAGAGAGAACTCAGCAAGCTAGCCAAGATTATCTGCAATCAAACAAACCCGAACGCATTGCGCGTTTATCAATGTCATAACTCTGGCAAAGTTGCATTTGCCGCTGCTGCTGATGCTGATGCTGCTGCTGCTGCTGCTGCTGTCTCGTTTAATAAAAACCAACAATTTACTGCCTAGAAATCCTATACAATATTTGTCTCTCTCTCTGTGTGTGTGTGTGTTTTGTATCCCAGTTGGAGCTCGGATATTGTATTTGTACGCACCTGCATCCAAGATTCTTTGCTTCACGGAATGCTGACGACTGTGCCAGAATTGCCAGGCCTTTATCTCATCCTCGGGACTCTTCTCCTCGCGAAACATTAACATGATCACACTCTGCAAAACAAGAATTATTAAGAAACAGAAACAGATATTAAACTCGCATGTTTTATAGCAAAATATACCCTATTTTTTTTTTTAAATGATATGTCAAAGGGAGTTTATTCCAATTTTATATGCATTTTGTTAATTTTCTTACTTAATAAATATAAAAACATATTTCAAATTGTATCAGTTCCTTATCATTTCAATCCACAACTGTTTAATGGGTATCTGTCAGTCATGTTGTTTTTGTTTTTTAATCATATCCCGCTTGACATATACGAGTTGTGACATTTACTTTGCAGAGCTATTGCACGCACCCTATAAAGTCAAAAGGATTAGAATCGAGAAGCACCGCAGACAAAAGGACGAACTCGATTTAGCAGAAAAATATCTAACACATTTGTATCTGAGTATCTGAGTTCCTCGTTGTCTGTTCCCATAGATATTTGCATTTTGCGTGCATCATTTATGTATTTTTTGAACATTTTGAATAATTACGACTGACAGACGCAAAGGAAGCGCATAGATATACGAGTCCCGAAACCCATAAAAAAACAGAAACACAAACGACAAAATCAAATTGCAACCCCTTTCTTTTTCTACCCCCTACCCCCTACTTGGTCTTGATCTTGCATCAACTGATTACTGAGCATAAATATTTTTGTGTATTTTGTGCGCCTTTTTCTTGAATCTTTAGTTTTATACACTTTTTTTGTTTTGTTATATATATCGTAAATATTCATGGGCTAATCAGCTCGTAAATTATACTTGTGTTTTTTTTTGTCAGTTTTTCACCGTTAGACGCTGGGAAATTGATATGGAAATGGACACGACGACTATGCAAATGTGCTGCTTTGATTTTTCTTTCGGGTTACTTTTAGGTATTTTTGTTTTTTTTTTTCGTGGTTCTGTAGTTTCTTGAGTTACACTTAGATGTGTTTTATATATGCGGCTGATGCCAGCCCAGAAAAGGGCGAGAGGGTTAAACAAATAAACTCGTAAATTAATTTTGACACTTTTTTCTAGCGTCTTGCGCAAAATTATTGCAGTTTTATGGTAATAGGAGACATCGTCTGGCACTTCATAAGGCACAATTAGTTTTGCAGCCAGGTCAGTCCCAAAGGGGGTAGCCCAGACAAACGGCAGGCGGGCTTTAACATTTGCAAAAACAGTTTTCATTTTTATTTAGGGATATTTCAAGAACTCAATATCTTTTTGAGTATCTAAAAAATTAAGGAAAGTTTTTGATTTATGCGTTATTTGAGAACAATTCTTAGATTATTATTCATTGAAGTTTTATCTGAAAATCAAGCATTTGTATACTCTATAAATATTATATTTTTAAAATTTTAAATACCTATTTTTCTTCATTGTTTAAAATTTTCATTCAGCGCAAAATGGAGATTTTTTGGCACTTTTAAGACAAAATTTAATTAATTTAATTTTATCATTGAAACTGATCGTTTTAGATTAATTTACTTGTTTTACATTAAGTTATTAAAGATCGATTTTATTGTATATTTAAAAAATATTTTTCTTTAAAAATTTACAAATTGAAATGTATTTACAATTTTACATTTTTTTTTGTGGTACAAAAAAAAGTTTTATCTGTAGTTTTATCAACCGAACTTTAAAAGGAAATTTGTAACCCTTTTTTTTGTTTTATCTCAAGATCTTCAGGTATTTTAAAGATACTCAATCATTTTTTTTTTTTTTTGCTTTATAAATTTTAATCTTAAAACTCAAATTCCTTGAGCATTTTAAGGATGTTCACAATTTTTTTTCTATTATTTTAAGTATTTTTTTCTTTAATTTGTCGCAGCTTTTTATTTACGTATGCAAATACATTTGAAACAGAGTTCAAATTTCAAACCCTAGATGGTATAGAAGTAAGCAAAAGGAGAACTCAATCTCAATTGTTGTTTACTTAGCGAACCGTTGGCACTTCCATTTCCATTTCCACATCCCCACTTCCCACTTCCCAACTTCCCAAGTTGCCACTTCCCATTTTGAACTGTAACTTTGATTGTCATTCTTGAAAAACTCAACGGGTTCAGTTTACAATTTGCATTTTCCAGTAGCAGTCAGAAGACGTCATTTAAGCTTATCTGATTGATGATGTTGATGTGTATTGTACCGAACCCAACTAAATAAAAATCCTATGTAGTCCTGAATAAACAACATCTGAGTGTGCGAGTGTGTGTGCGAGTGTGTGCTGAAAGGCTCACAATTTGCATTGAGCGGCATATTCAAATTCTCATAAAGGCAGCGCCTTTGGCGTATCATTTATCATTTATCATCGGGATATGCATATAAGGCAGGACAACGGAAGACGAGATCACACCGCCTTAAGCAGGATATGCAGAGTATCCCTCTGCGAGAGTGTGTGTGTGTGTGTATGCGTGCATGTGTGTAGTTGTTGTGCAATTGAGCAAAGGGTGCCTAGAGCTGCCAAACTTGATTAGCGTTCAGGCAACTGACATTCAGCTACTCCGGGGCCCCTTAAAGTACTCACAGCTGACAAATAGGGCGCTTCTGAAAAGGGTTTGCTCCTAAGCCTCGAACTGGTGTTGACAACAACAACAACAACAACAATAGTAACAAGAAGAAGGACTTACCAGCTCCACAATCAATTTTATATTTAATATAGAGTATAGAATATAGAGTATAGAGTTACCTTAACTGTTGTATTCTTGATTGGCTTTTCCGCATCGTGCACATACTCCAGCGTAATTCCATAGAACTGACCCTTGTTGATGTAGGTGATGCGATCGTCCTCGCGACGCTGCGACGAGCTGATCGGACTCTCCAGATGATAGCGAAAGCCCACATTTGTGAAGCTAAACGAATATATAGAAGAAGAACAGGACAAAGGATATAAAAAAATATAAAAATAAATATTTAATTATAAATCAATAATAAAGATAGTAATAATAATAATAATAATACTAATAATAATAATAATAATAATAATAATAATAATAATAATAATAATAATAATAATAATAATAATAATAATAATAATAAAAAGTTTTATTTTTATGATGAAATTAATTGGGTTTTAAATTAAGAATCCAAGTGCATTAAATAAAAAATCAATACTATTTTTTTTTGTTTAATGTTAATTAGATAATAAATTTTTTTTGTTATATATATTTTATGTATACTTTGGTCTTATAAAATGCCAAATGGAAGTTCATATTATATAATTAATTACTTTTTGACTAAGTTAAGTTAATTTGAATATATATATCAAGTGAAAGCGCTTCAATTTTGAATAATCGGCAATGTTTAAAATAGACCATCACTTAAAGCAAATTTAAAATTTTTTGGTATACTTACATTTTTGGTATTTGTATTTTGTCAGCATCATTTTGGCGTCCGAAATCGTGCCAGGGCCTCGAACGTGTCGAACCATTTGTGCTGGTATCCACCAGCGATGTGGTTGGACTATTCTGGCTGCCGTGGACCACAGTGCGCTGCTGTATGCTGTTAACCGAAACGGGTATGCTGCCATTGGCATCGATTAGGGTGCCCGGCTGGCAGAGTTCCGTATAGTCGAAGGACTGCAAAATGATAACAATGAAAAGTGTTTAGAATTTGCATTAAAATGTTGTATTAATTTAATATTAGGTATATATTTTAATGGACACGGCACGCAAATTTAGCTACTCGTTACAAGTTACAAGTTACTCGTTGTGGAATAAAAGTTAAGTTAGCTGTAAATGTAGTTTTTAAATAATATGTTTAGAAATTTTAATGGGCACGTCACGCATTACTCGCTACTCGCTACTCGTTACTCGCTACTCGTTGTGGAATAAAAGTTAAGTTAGCTGTAAATGTGGTTTCTAAATAATAAGTTTTTAGTTTAGTTTAATAAATTTTAATGGACACGTCACGCATTACTCGCTACTCGCTACTCGTTACTCGCTACTTGCTTACAAAATAGAACTAGTAGCTTAGATCGTTTGTGTGTGTGTGTGTGTGTGTGTATACCTGCTGTATGTGGTTTTGATCCCGCGGCGTTATGGCATCGGTGCCAATGCCCGAATCGGGACTGGGCAGGTCCACGGTCAGACCCGCCGCTGTTATAGCCTTGGCATACAATGGTGTGCCACCGCTTTTGCCAGACTGTTCCTGTTGTTGTTGCTGCTGCTGTTGCTGCTGTTGCTGCTGCTGCTGCTGTTGACTGTGGTGGTGCGCATTGCTGCTGGTTAGCACTGTGGTGGTGGTGGGCGCATTGCTGGTGAAGCGCGCCTCGTAGACGCTGCCCACGGGCTGCGGTTGTGACACGGATACGTCCTCGCCGTAGAGGCTGCGTGCGGTGCCGGCGGGCACGTAGCCGCCCTGGCCATCCGGCGCAAAGTATTCGCGATAATAGGGCTCCGTGATGAATGTGGTGGCGGGCGGTGGGCCGGGCGGCAATCGTGTCGCCGTATACATGCCATAGCTGTCCGTCGTTATGTACGGACCCGGACTGGGGCTCTGCGCCTGCAATGTGCTCTGCTGTGTGCTGGGTCCGGTGCTGCTCTGATGTGAGGTCTGCAGGAGTTCAGGTCAATCTCTCACTCTCTCTAACTCTTTTACACTCTCTGCTCACCTGTAGATAAATCTGTGTGCCGCCCGTGGTAGCATACATCTCTAGGTCTGCTGTGGCGCTGGCGGGACTAGTTGCAGTTGCAGTTGCAGTTGCACTTGCACTTGTTGCTGTTGCAGTTGTTGTTGCCGCTGTTGCTGAAGCAGCTGTTTTATTGGTTATTTCGAATGCAGTTGCCTCAGCTTCAGTTCTAGCTGCATCCACGCCCAATATCTGTGAATTTTCGTTTGGATTTTTGTTGGTTTCTTTCTTTCAACTGTTTTGCAACTTGCAACTTAAAAGCTATTTTAGGCTAATAATCACAGTTACGATTTCTTGTATTCTTATTTATTTATATCCATGAAATGAATTTTATAAGTTTAAAGCGTTTAATTTGGGTTTACACGAGCATATTTATCGTTTATAAATCTAATATTTTTTCTAATGATGGTTCTATCAAACTGTTCTCAACTGAACTCGCGTAAAAGTTTAATAGAAAACAAGATTTTCTTATCGAAGAATCTCTGATGGATTATTGATATTTTTAAGCAGTTGAATAAATAAAAATTTCAAAAATATGAGTGTTTTCTTAGAGAACAGAAATAGTTTTCAAACATACCCAGAAATTTATAAAAAGTGATTTTCGTAAGATTATTAAGATTTTAATAGATATTTTTAGATTAATTAATCGGTATAGATTTGAGTTAAAAAATTTCATTATAGACCATTTAATTTTAATTGCACGCTATTAACTTATATACTTATCTGAAGTCTCAGCTTGTGTTTAAAACGATTAAAATTATTCTAGAACCTTCATAATATATTCGCTGAGAACTATCTTTGGTAATTTATTGAAATAAAACTTCCAAGTACATTTTACGATATTCTCGAGGCCTTCGTTTACGACAATTTTTAAATTAAATTGTTCGTAATAAGAGGAAGATTTATAACACGGATCTTGAATAGATCAGAAACTTTGATAAGAGACCAGAAGATTTTTAAAAAATCTATTTATGTTTTATTTCAAATAGATTAAATGGACATTTTTTTAACTGATCAGACATAGATCAGTTGGCCTTCAAAAGGAAACTCTAAAAGTGATTTTCAATATTTAAAATCTTTGATAGATCGAAGTCTTCTTAAACTGATCACGCAATGATCAGAGACTTTCAGAGGCAAACTTATCGAAACTAAGGCCTTTTCATAAGAGACCATTTCGGGACTGATCTCGCACAGATCAGAGGCCTATCCAAATTCTACAAGCCGGCACAAATAATTGTAATAATATTTAATACTACTTAAGGGTATCGAATTGGTTCAGCAGACTATTTGTTTAGGGAATTACATTGATTGATTGCACACACGCATAAAAAAGACAACAACAACAAAAGTAATAATAACAACAACAACAACAACAACTGGTGGTCAGTGTTTATTTCTGATTTATGACTGATTATGAACGCGGAAGGTCAAAATGGACCACGGTGACAAAAGACGGCGTCTCGTGTGCGAGTTCTCATTGGGTTTTTATTTTTTTCTGTTTTTTGTTTTTTGTCTTCACGCTGCTGTTCTACGGCTAAAGCTGATTCATAAATATATAAAGCTTCAAGCAGCAATAAGTACAGTTTGTAAAATACAAAAAAATAAACGCTATAAAAATCGAAACAGTCGTCGGTTGTCGAGTGGAAAGAAACCAATTAAAATGCGAGAGAAAAAAAAAACAATGTACATAACTTATACACATTGTGTGTCTGGTATATGGTATATAATGAATTATATATATATAGATACAATATATATGTGCATATGTTAATTAGCATTGCTTATTTTTTTTTTATTTTATTGATCGCACCAAAATGTCAAACGTTTTTCGACTCTTCGCGCTGTTGACGCGCGCGCTAAATGAGGTAATACGCCAAAAGATACAGATACAGATGCAAGATACAAAGATACGCGCCGGACAGCGACAGCGGCGGCTTATGATGGCCGATGGCAGGTGCCACGCCCTGTTTAGATGTCGCGTCTTAGCCCGTCTTAATTAACATTTATTTAACTGATGAGTGTTTCACGCGGCCCAAAGAAAGTGAAATCAAAAACGTCATGAATTCGCAGCTAAATCTCTGAGGCTTTCTGATGAAATGGCAGCTCAAAGCGTTTCAAGAACCTTTCAAAAGATTTATTTGTAAATTTTTGTAATATTTTTTTTTAACTTAATTCCTTTGTTTTTTCAGCCAAAACAAAAATGGCACACAAATACATTTATTTGTGTGTTTATCGAAAATTGAAATTTGAACAAATCGACTGTTGTATAATTTAGTAGCTTTGTTTTTGTTGTCTGTTTTACATTTTTGTTGTATATTTTTTTAAGGTAGTGGGGAGGGGGTCGCTCCAAAGATTCTAGCTGCGAGCTAATTAAATTTGTTCATAAAAATCAATTTGCATTTTTTAAAAAACCTCAACGTGCAACGTCAGAAAAGGCCTTGGCTAGCTGAAGCTGAGCCAACGATCCGAACGTTTTTTTTTTGTTTTTTGATTTTCGGTTTTTTTCTTCTTCTTCTGCGTTTAGGTTTTTGTGCGTGTCACAGAAACAACAACAACAACAACTTTAGGAATCGTTCGTTAGCTTGTGCTATTATAAAACAGCGTGCTTTGCATATGCCATATACACACATATAAGATATTGTATCTATACCAAATATATAGCCATATACTAAACTGAGCTATTGGCTAGAATTATGCTAAGCACAGATCGCTGTCGGTCTGTCTCTGGCACATATTTATGTATGAGGAAGAAATAAAAAATAGAAGACGAAAATTTAAATAAAGCCAATTAACTATTTTAATGCTTTTGGTTGATAAAAAGTGAAACTTCTTTTTTTTCTTCGTTTGTCAAGATTCTATTCAGCTAGCATTTTTATGCATATCGTTAATTCTCGGAAATAAACCAAGGCAAAACAATAATACATACAACATACAGAATTATTATCATTATTAATATTATTATATATGATTCTTTAATAGTTTTGTTTTGCTCTTTTTCTCTTTTTTGGGGATTTTACTCAAGTATCGTTTAGGGGCTTTTAGTTAAGCGCAGTTAACTTGGGCTATAATTAAGATAGTTGCCAAGTGTTAGTTAAAAAAAAACAAAATATAAAATGCTTATCTATTCCTATATAGCATGGTTTTCAGTAAAGTTAAGATTGAAATAATATATTTCAATTGCTTGAAAAATGTTAACAGGTGAAAATACATTTAAAAAGTCCATCGAAATAGTTTTTGAGAACCTTTTATTTGTTTGATTTTCTTATATATTTGATGGCTAATCTGACAAACGGACAGTACATTAAATTAATTATAGAAAAGGCTTTTATACTCGATAAATTTTAATAAAATCTTTATTATTAAATTACTTTTGAGTTTAAAATTAGTTAGTTTCTGCATAAATTTTGACTTGTACTTCTTTTAAAGATCTTTAAAACGTTAGCAAACGATATTGAAACTAAAATCGATAACATTCCCGGCCTTTGCCTTCTTTCATGCATATCGATCTTTTTATTTTTGGAGGTTAGTTTTTAACTTTTCAGTTAGTCTCGTCTTTAATTTAGACTTGTATAACATTTTAAGTCCTTAAAAAGTTTAGCAAACGGTATTAAAATTGTTATCGATAACACTTATGTATAGGCTTATTTCTAATGTCTCTTGTGAACTTTAGTTTTTTCTCAGTTAATTGAAAACTTAATTAAGATAACGTAATTTCAGTTACATTAAAAGCAATAATAAATGATATGTAAAACATTTATCGACAGCTTTTTTTCGTACGTTTGGGCGTTCTCAGCAATTCCTGCAATTAGTTTAACAGCAGGCGGTTTATTGGCACCATTTTTTTTTTTTGCTTTTTGCTCTTTGTTGTTGTTTGTTATTTTGCGTTATTGGCTAATGATTACACTTTCCGGTCTAGAGTTTCAGCATTGCAATAAATTGCAATATCAATTTTTCATAAATATTTTTTTTATTAATTTTTTTTTATTATGTCATTTTGTCATTTTTTTTTTTTTTATTTGCATTTTTGTTGTTCAGCTTTTAATTTAAATTCTGTGGCATAAATTAGTCGAGCGATTTGTTATACGATGTGGCTGAAACCTTTCGACTTTATAACTAGGCGACGCGTGTTATGCAAATCGCATTAGAAGACAAATATTGCGAATAATTTGCCATTTAATGCGAATAAAAAATATATATTTCTATACAATAAATTAGAGTGCAATGCAAATTGCAGAAAAGTAGCAGCAGCAGCAACAACAAACGAGAGACAGCAAGAAAACAAGGCAATTAAATTTAGCTACGAAAAAAAATTAATAATATTTTGCTCAATGAATTTTTTCTATACAAACACACGCACAGCTAAAGCCCACTCTCATCTGCAAAAAGCGTTAAAAAGCAACAACAAGCTGTTAGTGTTGCTGTGCGTTGCTGTTGTTGCTGCTGTTGCTGTTGTTGTTGTTGTTGCTGTGTTCTCGCGCGCCAAACAAAAGACTTAGAGCGCAAACTTGTTCGCTGCGCGTGGGCGTTAAAAGGCAACGCGTTGCGGCTCAGCTGCTACACGCCCACACGCAGCTTGTTGTTGTTCGTTGTTGTTGTTGTTGCTATTGTTGTTGTTGTTATGTTTATTTGTCTTATGCGCGTGTTCGTTCAATTTGTGCATTTGTTGTTTGTTGTTGCTTTTGTTTCATTTTTTTTGTGGTTCGTTTTTTTGGGCGCGCTTTTGCATTTTGATTGCAGGTGTTTTTTTTTTTTTGTATTAACTTAATATTTGTTGTTGTTGCTTGTTTGGTTGCATTAGCTAACTGGGCAACTGGGCGCCCACATTCCAATCAAGCGGCACTATATCATATATATATATCATAACACAATATGCAAAATAGCAGCATATCAAATTCGTGCACACACACACACACACACACACTTACATTTTTCAGTATCAATTATTTGTGGGTGGGGTATTTGGGGGGGGTAGTGCGGTTAGGTTATTGGCACTGATCACTGAATCTGAACAATAATAATACACATTAACACGGTTAACACTTTGATATCTGCTGCTGCTTTCTGTTGTTGCTGTTGCTGCTGCTGATGCGCTCGCATTACAAGATTTTTACGCGCAGAAGTAGCATTCGCGACGCTCAGAAATCAGACGAATCGCAGAAACGATCCTACTCCGACAGCGTGATACGACTGACTGAGCGATTCCACGTATGACAACAGCGACGGCGACGGCGACGGCGACGGCTACCTGAACGAACGAACACACACACACACACACAGACAGACATACGCTGCGTCGGCCAGTTGGACCAACGTTCGATCACACACACACACACACACACACACACACACACACACACACAGACACAGACACACGCATATCAGTTCAAAATGGTTGGAATCTCTGCGGCTGTCGCATATTCTGACATGAGCAGCGGCCGGACAGGGCGTTACAAGCAGCGCGGTTGCGGCATTAAAAAATAGTTTTCATTGATTCGCGCGATTCGATCGAACGAGCGAAGGAAGAACGAACCGTGTGTGTGCAACAGTGGGCCGGAAGTGCGCACTTAACTTTTGTCGCCTATGGCTTATAACGTTATTGTTGTTGTTGTTGGTTTCGTTTTTGCTCAACTCGCGCCATTTCCCATCACTTGCTATTTAATTATGGTTTGGGCTATGTTCATGATGTTGTTTTGTTTTTTTTTTTTTTGGTTTTTGCATGCAATTGATAAAGCAGCCAGCATCGAACATGCAACATGCAACTCGAACCAGCAGACAACTAAGCGCTAAGCGCGAATGAGCCAGATTTATGCGCAGCTGGCGTGCGTGTGAGCGAGCGCAATATACAAATCACACAGGCACACTCACACAAACACACACGCACTGACGACGTGAGCAGCGACGTAGCGTTGATCGTGTATAACAAGTTGAGTGTATAACAGAATGCAAACACAGTTGCGTCTGTTGTTGTTGTTGTGGTTTTTTTTATTGTTGTTGTTGTTGTCTCATTGCTTTTGCGTCAATAGAACCACGACGAGCGACGAACGACAAAAACAACAACAACAACAGCAAACGACGTTGATTCGTATTGGCTGCAGCCACTAATACTCATTGCTCACACTCACACGCGCAGTTGACAGACCAATTGCAGGTCTTAGAGCAGCAGCAGCGACAAATACAACAACCACACAGAGCAGAGCACTCGCATGTTAATTGAGACAAACAAAGTAGAGCGCGCAGGATGTGCGTTGACGCAGCTGCTGCTAAATGTGAATGGAATAGTTGAACTTTAAGCCTAGACTAAACTAATTTCTAATTTGATGTTGTATGTTTTTCTTTCCTTTTTTTTTGGTTTTTGCGTGCGTGTCCATTAAAGCATTTAATGCGTAAATCTTTTCTTATATATTTTATATAAGTTTTTTCTTACCTTTTGCGTTATGACTGAGCCGCCACCATTTGAGGCGCCCAGGCTGCCGTTCTTGGGATCCTTGCTCAAGTCTTCGGGCTCACGCTTGATGCTCAGCAGCTGCTGCTGCTGCTGTTGTTGCTGCTGCTGCTGTTGCACTGCAGCGGAGACAATTGAGCCCGCGCTCCCCACGCCCGCGGTGGTTATGGTTACAATGTCGCTGGGATGTGGCGGCTGCTGTTGCTGTTGATGCTGTTGCTGTTGCTGCTGCTGTTGCTGCTGTTGCTGTTGTTGCTGCTGTTGCTGCTGCTGCTGCTGATGTTGCTGATGTTGCTGATTCGAGATTGTTGTTGTGGACACAACGCCGGTTGTTGCGGCCGACGACGAGGGGTGTGAACCAAGCAGAAAGCCTTGAATTTCATTTTGCGATAGGCCAGAGACATCGATAGGTGTGGTCTGGCCATTCAGTTTGCCGGCGCTGCTCGCATTGCTGCAAAAAATACAGCAAAAATAAAAGCAAAACAAATAGACAGAGATAGCAATAGAAGAAAGAGCAGTGAAAAAAAGAGAGGGAGAGAGAGAGTGAGATTGCATTGCATGAGTAAAAAGCTGAACAACTTAATTAAATGCTTAATTACTTATAATTACTTGAAAATTGCCACCCACTAAAATTGTCGCACATTAGTGCTAACGGTTTTTAGGCCCCTCTTTAATATATTCGCATATCGCAATCCCAATCAGAAACTGACAATCAAGAGCGCAAAATATGCAGCAATTGCAATTTTCAATAGCTAATCCGTTGGCTGCGCCTAATTTGCCAGACAGCAGCATCAAAAACAACAACAACAACAACAACAACAACTACACCTGTAGCTGCAGCTGAAGCTGGACCTGTTACCAACTGGCCAATCGACTCAAACACACACACACACACACAGGCGCACACACACACGCCCAAATAGGAGCAACGACAACTGAAAACCAAACCAGATTCCAGCTGCAGCTACCCCGGACTGCGAATCCAGCGGCTCGAAAAAAAAGTTTTATATATATATATATAAAAACCAGCCTGTCTTCGACCAACAACAACAAATATCTGCACAAAAAAAAACAAATTGCATTCAATGAAAATAATCACAAGCCGCGTTGGTGTTTTCTCTCTCTCTCTCTCTCATTCTCTCTCTTTCTCGCTTTGACTAAAATGCCTACAAATATTGCAAATCAATGACAAATAAAACGCACACGTAAAAGCATTTTATTTTTATTATTATTTGTTTTTCTATTCTTATTTTATTTATTTTGTGGTATTTCCCCCTTGGCGTTCTCAAGGTCACTAGGGTGTAACCAAATTTGGCCAGAATTTGAGTCACTTCTTCAGAAAAAAAAACTGAGATATTTTAAGATAAAGAATTTATATATAAAACAGCAGCCAAGAACTTGTTCTAGTTGTGCGATATTTTATTTTGTATATGACGTCAATTGTTTATATATACAATTTTATTCGTTTTTATTTCTTTTTTGGCTTAAACACATCTTGTGTTAATAAAAGTGTTTCGTTTTTTTTGTGGAAATTACCACGTTTTTTTATGGGTTTATGAATTACACTTAAAAAGTGTAAGGACAGCAGAACTCTTAAAATTGACATGATATGCTATTGTTACTTGATATATATTACAATGAATGTATTCTTCCATAAAGAGTTCTGAGTTTTGTATATTATATTTATTTCGAATTAAAAATAATATGGTTTAAGTAAGTACTTTATCTAATAATTTTGTACTGACATTAAGAATGTTTTTTTATTCAGATTCAGATACATAAATTTAATATAGTCAGTTAGATAATGTAGAATTTTTATTAGCGTGCTCACAAATATTACCTATAGTATTGCAGTAAGTAATATGCCATAAAATTATATTTTTCTGATATTACATACTATATAGAATAATAAACGGTTTTGTGAAGCTTAAGCTGCAACTTTGTTTGGAAATTAATAAGCTTTAATTTAAGATAGTGTTATTTGTGTAAAAGTAGCGAGAGTCTTGAGTGAATCATTTAAATTCCGCCCTAGGGGTTCGAGCCCGCATGCTCATTATTTAGTTGCCTAATTAACGCGGTTACTTAGAAAATATTTATTAAAATTTTAAAATACATGGCTTTAAAGAGGGGATCAATTTAGTATGTAATTTATTCAATGAAAGTGTTATCTAAAATTTTATTTTTTTTAAAGCAAAAAAAATGTTTGATACTTGAAATTGTTTATCAATATCAAACTATCTGGCTATAATAAAGAATTTTTGTATTAATTATACAGCAAAGTCTCTGAATATTTATATTCATAGCTGTCTGAATAAATAAATATTTCTATATATTTAGATCCAAGATAGATCATAAAATGTAGAGATACAATAACAGGACAGCTGAAAAGATAGGCAAGATGGTCAAGACTTTTATTGTTTATCAGGAATACACTATAGCTATATACTACCACTTACAGATTTAAGCATGTGTTACCATTTTCATAATAATTCTTTTTCAGAAAAAGACCATTAAAAGCCCTCTAAACAACAACAAAAAAATGAGAACAAATGTCGCAATTTCTTCAATGAGCAGCTGCCATTTGGCAAAGCTTTTGTGATTGCGAGATACATTTGTATCTAAGATATGTATGTGTGTGTGCAGTCGTATATTGCCGCAAAACAAGAGCGCCCGATGTGCCCGATTTCACCCGAATTCCACGACATGTCATTTAATGTGAGGTTAAGGCCGCCGCACGGACATCGCACTTGGACATGAAACATGGCAACATTTTTTTATGTTCTGCAGAACATTTTTCGCTATTAAAAAACATTTTCGTAATGCGATATGTTTATTAAAGTATTTTTTTTATTTATTTTTACATTTGTGTGTTGTTCTAGCTGGGTTCGAGCCGTTTTTAGGGTCAGTTCGTGTAGAACACGTAGCTGTTGTTGTTGCTGCCAAAACGAAGAAAACATTTATTAGATGCGACACTTCATGCACACACGCACACACGCACACACACACACACACACACACACGCACATACGACGGCAGGGAAAACGCTAAAACTGTCTTTTAATTGTGTTTCTAAGCCAAGTGCCAGCCGCAACGACCTTTTCCATGCCCCCTTAGCGGTGTTCGCCGTTCGCCTCCCGTTACAGTTTCGACAGCCTCAACCTGAACTTGATATTAAAAATGAAAAAACAACAAAAACTAAAGCACACAAACGAGAAACAAGAAATTGAAGGAACATGTTGTCAGACACCGCAAACTGAAAATACCCTAACAAACAATGGGGCAGCAAATTATGGAGAATCGTTTGGCCAAAGCGAGCACGTGGTGTAGAATTAATATAACCATGGAGGAGGTAAGCGATCAATTGGCAGAAGAAGAAGAAGAACACACAGACTGAAGGGAATGTTAATTAATAATGTGTATGATCAGCTAAGACAGGAACAGTTTAAACCAATCAATTGACAATTAGGCAGGAAAAAGGTAAACACATAGAGCTTAGACAAAAATATGATTAAGAAAATAGTTCATTAATGTGGCTTAATTGAGAATATAGTTAATTAATGTGACTGATCACTGCCATGGCAGTTCAAAAAATACTTTAAAATGTAAGCAACTTTGATGAGTAATGTGAAAACAAAGAAAATAAATCTTTCTGAAGGCAAAAAATGATAGCAAGCAAAATAGTTTGTTTAGTTAAAATACATTTTATAACGAATAAAGAAATAAGTATAACAAAAACACTTAAACATTTGAACAAAAAGCGCAATAATTTAGAAAATTTAATTTAGGAAAATTGTTGTAAATACTTTTTGTTTATAAAAATCCAAAGAAAGGAAAATTTTATTTTTAGCAATTGTTTATAAATTTTCGGAAAACTTTTGTTTTACTTGGACTTATTAAAATGTGAAGCATTTTCCATTTTGTGAGGGTCAAGAGACTTTATTGCTAAACAAGTATATTTTTTATTTTATTTATTTATTTATTTATATAAAAGTCGACAAATCGAGTGTCAACAGAAGTACAAAAGGTATTAAACGCTAAAAGCCTAACAGGATTATAAACAGGATTATAAACAATTGATAAAAAATTCACGGTGCGACAAGCTGATTCACATAGTTAAGCTACCTGTCACTGCGTTAGGGTGCAACGAAAACAGAACGTCCGCTGGTCAGTCCAAGCAAAAAAAAAAAAAAGAGACCGAAACGTTGGGAAACCAGCACAGAAGCCATTTCATAACTCGATTTTCGGAAGCGCCGACGAATGCCGCTGGCTACGTGCCGACGCGCTTTTCCACGAAGCCAGGGAACACACACGAGTCCAACCCAATTCCGGGCACTTACCTCCACACAAGCTGCTGCTGCTGTTGTTGTTGCTGTTGTGCCCTAGCATTGTGCTGCTCCTCCTGCTCAGCATCGACATCCACATCGACATCTCTGTAGTAGCTGTAGACAGCGTAGTTGGCGGAGGGGGAGGAAGTTGCCGGTGGAGGCGGCGGCGGCGGCGGCGGCGGCGTTTGTGTTGCATGCTGTTCGCTCAGTTGAATCTCGGCGGCCACCGATTGCATGAGCCCAGCGGCGGTAAGTGGCAGGTGCTGCTGCAGTGGCTGCAGTGCCTCGTCCTTGGCCGGCTCATAGCCATAATGATGTTGTTGTTGTTGCTGATGATGATGTTGTTGCTGGAGGTGTTGTTGGTGTTGGTGTGTCGTAGGTTGCTGTGTGTCCAGGCTATAGCTGCTGGCGCCGCGTCTAACGGGGAAGGGTAGCGTTCGTTAAGCAACGGGACACCCGGAGAGACAGAGAGGGAGAGGGAGGGAGAGAGTGGGAGCGGGACCGCGTTCATGTGCGTGCAGTTTGCCAGTCGAGCGTGCCCCATTAGCATTTATTTACATAACAAATTTGGCCAGCAAGCTGTGTGCGTGTGTGTGTACGTGTGTGTGTGCGTAAGTGTGTGCTGTAACTCTGTGCGGCAGCTTTTGAGCTTTAATTTTATTTTTGGTTCAATCAGTGAGCGGCGATCGACCAAATTAAAATTGATTCGTTTAGCGCTATTAGCGCCATTAGATGAATGCTGTTAAAATACCAACAACAACAACAAAAGCAACAACAATTAAGCCAACAAAGCACCGTCAGCTTTGTGTTAGCACTTGAGCCAAAGCGGCGCCCGAGCAGGGATCGAAAAATTGCTTGATCCCCGCGCCCGAGCAGGGATCGAGAAATTGCTTGATCCCTGCTCGGGCGCCGTGTCCGTCACTGCAAGTGGTCCGCTAATTACTGAGTTCCCAGGCCAGTTGCGAGCTTTTGTGCTGATTTTAAGTGCGCGCATTGTATTGGCCTCTGCAGAGCCTGTGATTAGGCAAACACTTCATTAGCACGCTGCCCCGGGGGGTGGTCTCAAAGCAACAAGTAGCGCAAAAGTTTGCAGTTTTTTGTTTTGGCGAACAACCCTAATCGTGGTGGCAACCCTGTGGATTGACTTTTTTTGTTTTTGGCACATGCAGCGCATTAACACCTGAAAGCTAAAAAGGAGGCCGTACTCTGCGGTATCGAGCCTGGGAAGTGCCAGCCCAGGGGCAAGAGAAGCCAAGGCGAGGCAAGGTGCCCAGCAAAATCTTTGGCGCAAAAAAAGGAGAAACTGGTAAATGCAGCTGCTGCTGCTGCTGCTGGTCGAGGCGCATCCCGAGACGCGACCGTTAGATCATAATTGATATTTGCGGCAGGCCCGAGAGGTAAGTAGACAATAGCCGGCAGCTCGGACAGCGTCCGATTGCCAAGGCGACCCTTTTCTTTAAGCGCACAAAGCGCTTGATTTGCATAATGCTTTCAGCTAGGAGTAGCCTGACGATACAAAAAAGGATTCACATCGGCCCGCCGTTTCACATGGACGGTACGGGCAGGCCCAATGTCTTAGCATTTGATACGGTCGAATGCATGCTCGAACAATTGTTGTTTGTCATTGTTTCTCAACGTTGGACATCGCACCTCTTTCTTTTTGGTATCTGTGCACCCGTGTCCGTGTCCGTGTCCGTGTCCGTGTCCGGCGCATAGGACACTCCGCTTCGAGGCGGATAGCAACCCCTTCTGGGCAGTTGTCGCCTCATTTGCATAAATATCAAAACCGTGGACCAGGTAAATGCCGGGCCGGGCTGACGTACAACAAAACCAAACCAACAGAAACTTTATTTTTTCAACCCCTCCCCCTTGCCCCTTTACCCGGCTGGCCGTTGCGTATCGCAAAGCTGCGGATGCCATTAATAAAACGAAGAGACACACGTAATTTAAACAACAAAAATCCTTTGGGTTGCGTACGTAATATCCTACCCCCTGGCCAGCCCTTCGCCCTTCGCGCGGTTTCTTGCGCATTTCTGCAGCAGCAGCAACAACAGAAATAACAACAGCGAGCCTAGGTCCATTAATTTGTCCATAATGCGCGCATCCTTTTTTGACCAGGACCACAATCGCCGCCGAGTGTGAGAAACATTTGCGTCTGCGCCGCGCCTCTGATTGGAAACGCGAGGCGCCCAGCTGTTCCATTTGGAAACTTCACAGTTATACTCGTTCACGAAGAGAAGAAGAGTCTATTGGGTTTGTGAACAGTCCGTCTTGCTGTCCGTCTGTATTCAACTGTTCAGATTGTTTGGCTATATCTTTTAAATCGATACAATATTAGACCCACAAAAATTTGTCAGACATTCCTATGTCTGGACCTCCTCTAAAGATCGATAAAAAATCGATATGTGTCCAAACTGTTCGATTGTTTTCAACTGTTAATTTTTAGCGTAAGCGAGTATTGTGCAGTTGGTTACACCCGACTGCAACGTTCTTAATTGTTTTTGTTGTTGTTTTTGGTCTAAGCATTCGCATTTACATGCTTATATTTTATGCAAATGGATTTTTCGTAAGAGCGAAGAAAGAGGAAGAAGACTCTCCAAATAAACGTCGATGGGTCGAGCGTGGCTAAAGCGAAGCCGACAGCGTTTATTTAATTTTTTTTTGTTGTTGGATTTTTTTTGGTTTTTGGCTTTTTTTCGGGCGTGGGGGCCATAAATTTCTCATTCGTATCGCATTAATTACTACAATATTATCAACAGCTACAGAAAAGACATAAAAGCCAAAAAAAACGAAACGACAACAACAACAACAATAACGGCAGCCCGCAGCATCAGCCGCAGTGAACGCATACGACAGCGGCCATATTGAAAAAATGCAGAGCGACGATCAGCGAGTGAGTGAGCGAGAGAGGGCGAGAGGCAGCAAGAGCGCGCGCTTTGAAGAGAGTGCCGCAGGCAAATAAAAAGCTTTAGCCTAAGAGCTTTTCATATAACAGCGTTACAGCATTACAATATTATGTTATACACACACACACGCACGCACGCATATCAACTGTTGAGTGGGTGGTTGGAGGTCCTTTGCACATGAACGCCGTCAGCTGTTTCAATACCGTGACTCGGCTATCCAGTCCGTGTAGGATATGGCATAGCTGCTGCTGGCATCCTGCATTCTCGTGCAGCAGTTACAAATCACCGTTACAATTGTAGCACACTAATTGAAGGCGAATGCGAATGTGAATGTGAAGAGCGCGTGCGCGTGCTTGCATCTGTTATACGATCGTCTGCTTCTTCTTCTTCTTCTTTGACCACCACAACAACAACAACTTCTTGCTGCGGTGCTTTCGCGCTCATGTCGCCCGTTTGGTATTGTAATTGAAACTATAATTAAAGCACATTGTGTTTAGTTTTGAATTTTGTGTGTTTGTCTTTCGTTCTTTATCTTTAGCTTTATCTGAGCTTTTGAGTTATTCTTTGCTTTTTTTTTTGGCTTGCGCGACGCGGCGTTGGCAACGTTGTGAGTTAAGCTCGGGCACTGATACGAATTCAGTTATTGAAAGAAGTCGGCAAAGAATAAAAATATATATATATATATAAACTTGATGCTGTTGTCGACCTTGTGGCTTTTCGATATCAACTGAAAACCACTTTGAGCGTTCGATAAACTTGTAGCGCCAATTCACATGTGGAGATGTGGAGAAGTGGAGTAAAGCAGCAGCAGCAGCAGCAGAGACAACAACAACAACAACACTAACAACAACAACTGACGACAAACGACAGTCGAAAGCGTACGACGTTGAATTGTGTTAACATGTTTCTTTCTTGTCTCGCTCTACATCGCTGTTGTTGTTGTTGTTGTTGCTGCTGCTGCAGGTAGACTGCGCAGGTGAACAGGTTTGTTTTTGTATCAAAATGTCCAAACGCTGTTGCACCTTTAATATTAATAATAATAAAAATGAGACGAGAAAAATAACAACAAAAAATACAAAGAGCAAAACAATAACAAACGTCACACGTTGCACGCCGAAGATCAGTTGCCCTTACAACTGATCATTGATAACAGTGCAGCAGTGATCACAAATATAAGAAGACATTGTTTACAAGAAAACATTAAAGCTTACTCTTAACTGTGCTACAAGCTTTGCAAATTCTGTTTCCCAATATAAAAGCTTTTAAGCTCGACAAAATGTCAAAGCCTTAAAGCTCTGGGAATAAATTATTTATAAAAGGCGTAAAGTTCAGCTTAAATTTAAATTTTACGAAAGTTTTCTTCCTTCTTAACTTAAGAAAAATTTAAAAAAAACAAAACACAACTTTACACAATTTAATAAATAAAAGACACGCAAATTTAATTAGCTTAAGTCTTCTTAGTTTAAAATCAGTCACTTTTATCTTAAAGCTACTTCTGTTCAGCAGTAAAAACTAATCAGCCTTAAAGCTTTACTAAAAGATTAAGATGAACTTAAAATTGAATTATTAGCTTATTAGCGGTACAAAGCTTTTGATGAAGGTAATATGCCCACAGAATGTATATTAAAATATAAATGCTCCATCTCCGATGGGTGTGTGTGTGTGTGACAATAATAAACCCACTGAAATATTATCAATCAGGGTAGTTAGGGGCAAAGTCAAATCCAATAACAAAATACAATGCAATAACAAATGCGCTTACGGGTTAAATAATTTAAGACAGTCACTGTTTACCCGTGGCAACAAAAGGTGTCAGCAAACTGCTGACCAGCACTGTAAACACACTCGCACACACACAAACACACACGGGCGTGTTTTTATCGTGACTAAAATGTCATATTAAAATAAAATAAAAATAAAAATTGAATAAAAAAAATGGGGGAAAAAAAAACAAAATACCAGGCAAAAATATGTTTTGCAGCTCGGAAATTTAATATGATCACTAAAGTGAAAGTAAGTTAATAAATGAGGTGTGCCTGCCGGACACTGTTTGTGTGTGTGGCAGTGCGTGTGCGAGCTTGTGACCGCGAACGCCCCACAAGGAAGGCTGTCTTGAAGGGCATCCTTATATATGGAAATTTCATAAAGTGCAATTCATTTTAATACAATTTGTGTGGTTTCCGCATGATAAAAAACTACACTGTGCAGCAAAAGCACATTTTCCAAAATCAAAATTTAATTGTGCTTTTGTTTTTATAAGTAAATAGGGGTAATCACAATAACTACACTTAAATTAAAATAAAACTATTTTGTTTACTGAGAAAAACCTTATATGGAAACAACAGTCTAAAAAACCATTTTTTTTGATATATTCACATTACATGAAAAATTCAAGTCTTTAACTGCTTTACTCTCTTGCGAACTTATGTACAAATGTTTCCAAATATAAAAACTAAGAAAAAAGTCAAATTTTTAAGAAGCCAAGTCTTGTTTTCTTTTATGTTATTTAAAGATCTAGAACTCAACTTTCATAAAACTTTGCTTTACTCTCTTGCGTTCTTCATAAACCCAATTGAAGATTATTGTTATTAAATTCAACTATTTTCATTGAAAAATGAGCAAACTTTAAAGTGATCGACTAAAAGCACAGCGCTCACTTCACCAACACATTACTCTCTTGCATGCTTTGTTCACACACACTTACACAGGTGTGTAGCCTTTGGAGATATGCTCGTTAATTCAATTTGAAAATTAACTTCAAAAGACCTAATGACGGATATTATGTTTTATTCCCACATATGTCGATTGCACAACACGCTTTTAATGAAAAACAAAACTCAAAAAAAAAATGCATAAGCTGTAAAATCGGTTTTTATAGCACCTAAGCAATAAATAAACCCATCTATGCTTCTTTATAATCGTGCATTGCTTTTGCACTCAACCGAATAATGTGGGTAATAAAATTGCTGGCGCTTCAGGCGGCCAAACGAACAGCGGAGAGCTTTCGTCAACGTGCCTTGACATTTCATCGAGCTTGCAAAGCTCTGGCGAAGCGAAGAGTGAACTCTGATCAAAAACATGCAGCGCAGTGTAGTCGCATGTAAGTAGCTTACTTTATGCGAGCCGTGCGAACGAAGGAGGACATGAGGACATGAGGACATGTGGTGACAGGCACTTGGGGGAAAGGATTTGCAGTTAATGCTAAAAGCGACAACAACGGCAGCAAAGGTCAACACTGGCTGATGCACGCAGACGAACAGTTGATATGTCCAGCATGCGGCTTAGTAGCTATCTAAATGCGAATGATGGGCATATGCGAGCAGCAGATACCCTGTAATGAGTTTTAAAAGTGCTTGTCAAAGCAAAGATCAAACATTCAATTATTTATATTAAAATAGTTCAATTCTAACTAGAAATGCATTTACTTCGTAAAACATTCTCAACTGGATTTAAAATACCCTGTAACGGGATTTAAGTAACTTATAGTATATATTATAACTAAACAGTGGCTATTTTTAAAATTGCGACTGCATTATTTATAAATATACTATATTTTTCCCTTACTTGGCAGGTAGATACCCTGTAATAGCTTTTTCCGCAACTAGCTTGTTGTACTATATATGAAAGTATATATCAAATTATATGTGTTGAATTTGGACTAAGGAATACCTTGAATTTTTTTATTTTTTCTTTAAGGGCATTAAGATTGATAAATACCCTGTAACAAGTTTAAGAGTAAGTTGTACTTTTAATTATATTCTAGATAAAGGGTGTAGAAAAGCTTTATATTTACGCTATTCCAAATTAATCTGCTGGATAGCTGTATAAGTATAAATATATTCGATTATCACAATAATAATAACAATAATATGTAAACCAAAAAAAATATTTAAACTTAAAAGTAATGTAATAAAAAACAATGAAAAGATTTAATTAAAACACATTTCTAAATATGCATTTTTGTGTTTTTGAATGAAAGTTGTGAGATAATAAAATTTATAATATTTAAAATTTCAGATAAATGCTTCATCAAGTTTTAGACAAAATGTATGCAAAATTAGGCTATCGATAAAGTTTTCAAAAAAAAAAAACACATATCAAGGAAGGCCAAAACAAAAAAAAAGGCCAACTGTACAGCATGCGAGAAAAAAAAACTGCAACACGCAAAGCGTTGCAGGCAAATGGAGGCTGAGGTTGTGGCCAATGGTGTGGTCAATGTGGCGCATTTGTTAGAATGCAGCAACAAGAGGCAAGAGGCGAGAGGCGAGAGGCAATGCCATCAACGTCTTTTGGAGCCAGCGTTGGTCAAACAGCATGCCAAACGTCAGAGGCGTCCGCCGAGAGTCCACCAACTGCTGATGGTGTCCACACGGTGTCCATGGTGTCCGCGCAGCGTCGCGCGGCGTCCATATGCGGAAACGCAATTTTGTCGTTATTTATGGACCTTGGCGTGCATGCAACATGCATGGCGAGCTGCAGCTGAGGCGGCTATAACAGGATGACCATCGACGTGGCATTAGAAGCAGCAGCAGAAGCCGAAGCAGATGAAGGAAGAAGAAGCTGCTGCCCCCGTTGACTGCCCCTGCGGTTGTTGCAGCTGCTGCATGCAGATTCAGTTGTGACGATGACTTAGTTGGTGCTGCAGCAGGCAACGGGCAGCACCTTGCTCGAGGTGCTGGCCACGCTAGCCGCAGCGCATTCGAGCCGTAACGGTTCTCTATTAGATTAATTTATATTCAAATTTTTATTACTTGCGCATACCAAAAGCTCGACGACGACGACGATGATGATGATGATGATGATGATGACGATGGCGGCGGCTGCTCCAAAATGAATTGCCAGGCCAGGTTGAGGCTGCAACAGAGGCTGTGGCACATCCGCGTGGAGGCTGAGGCAGCCTCTTTGGATGTGTATTATTAGCCTCTCGCCTACTTGCAGATTCGATGCACGCCAAATGCCAAAGTTGTTGCTGTTGCTGTTGCTGTTGTTGCAATAACGTATAGTAGAAACAGTTACAACGGAAGCTGTCATTCCCCTTGGGAATGGGGACTGAGGATTGCCGGCGATTGCACTTGGTCGCCAAATGTTTGGCCATGGTTAAAATACGGGGGAATGCGCTGGCGTTGTTGCTTGTTGTTGCTGTTGTTGTTGTTGCTTGTTGCTCTTGTTAGTGTTTGTTGCCTATCGCAATAATTAACAGTAAAACGGACAGCGGTTAATTCAAATGCATGAGAAATGCAAATGACGAAACATTTGAGCCAAAAAGGACAACAACACACTCAGAGAAAAATGACATGCGAAATTCAAAAACTAAGTTTTGTTATAGAATATCTTAAACATAAGTACGAACATTCTTGTAGCATTAATTAGAATTTGGTAAAAAATATTTATTACCAGAATTTTCGTAATCAAAGCAAAAATAGCAAAATTTAATTTATTATTTAATTTTTAATTTTCTATATCGAATTTTTGGGCACATGGGCACAAAAATGGTTTTAAAAAATAACATTGTTCTCAAGTTAAGAAAGCTCCTGCTTTGCCAGATTTTTTTGACGTTTGCACGTCATTTAAGCAAAAGAAAAAAATGTTAGTGATTTCTCTAAGTGCACCAACTGTTTACTAATGGCAATAAAGATGTTGCTGCTGCTGCTGATGATGTTGCTGTTTGCAGCCTTGCTGCTGTGGGCCCAAATATGCGGCGGCAATTAGCCAAGATTTATGATAAAATGTGGGCTGGCATTTGCAAAACTCGAACATGCAAGAAATTTAATAAACCATTTCACGTGACTCCAGCATATTGGGTCTCAAGTTTTTAAAGTTTACACGCTTATATTTCTCTAGTTATATTCTCAATATTTTTTTTTTTCAAAAATGCATAACTTTTAAAAGTAGTATCATTCTTAAGAAAAAATCATAACCAGAATGAGTTGAGTTTTGACAAAGCTGTGGGAGTTTGAAATATGGGAACTATGGATTCGAGAGCTTTACATGTCAAAATTTTTCTCCATTTTGACATGATTTTTGACCAAAAATTTGACCCCCTCAAAATGGTCTCTAATGTTGTTTTTTATGCTAATTATGGCAAATA